>JADBJO010031198.1:0-17010 GCA_016801955.1 Conus betulinus | reverse complement strand
CCACCCCCCCCCCCCACCCAAAAAAAAAAAAAAAACCCAGGACCGATTCTCTCGATTTAATAGAACCAAATGAACGTGTGGGTTCATGTATAAGACCCAAATCCCGGAATTTTAACAATCAAGGTGATTTAAAACCGATCAGTGGCTAGATTAAGGTCGTGTGTGTTTGACTAAACTCCGCGTACACGCTTTTCTCGGCCGCCGATAGCCTGGCCACGTGACCTTTCCCAGTGACCGTTACTGGGGATGTCGTGATATGTTGGTTTGTGGGGGCGGGGTGTGTGTGGAGTGGGGGTGGGGGTGGGAGGCTTAGATCTTGAGGACTGTTGCTTTCGGGATCGATGGGCCACAAAACAACATATTTTGTGGTCTGTGGTACTACCCTTATCCCTCCTGCCTCCGCTTCTTTCAATCATCGTTTTCTGAATAGGTTATACCAGATGGTGAAGAGGGATTGCGTCCCTGTCCTTGCGTTAAGCCTGACATGCACTGTTTCTTTTTAAACTGCTCTGTCAAATTATCCAGATATCCAAGAACAGGCCTGGGTCATGTCTTGATGATTACCCTCTTCAAGACCCGCAAACCCAGGCCATTAAATGGACCGAGCGGGCCAGAGAAAAAAAAGAGGACGACCCAGGATGATGGGGCGACAGACAGTGGAGAGAGACCTCAGACTCGTTGACAAGGAGGAGGGTGACAACCGAAGCAGACTGTATGAGGACCGTGCACAGTGCTTGGAGAGCCTTGATTGCATCAAGCGTCGCAAGACGCGGGAGCATCAAAGTCTAGTAAGTAAAGAACAGGGAGATCTTGGATCATCTCACGGGAAAGCTCATTGAATCTGTAAACAGTAAAATAACCTGAAACTAACGGTTCAAAAATCACAGTGATTGAGCATTTTTACCATCTTTGTCTAAGAATCCTCTCCCACCCACCCCCCTCCCTTTCCACCATCTCATCTCTTCCAAATGAATCTCAAAGACAACTACTTAAGCACTAAACGAAAAAGATCTAATCATCAGCAGTAGCCTCGGGAACATGCATAACGGCACTGCCCGCACAGAAAAAACTTCACAAAACATCATTGCAGTTCTTATCATTGTAGTTATCGCCATTGCTGTTCGTGTCACGAAGCTTTTGCAGTTGCCGTTCTCGTGACTGCAGTTCCTGGCATTGAGTTCTTGTCATAGTCATACAGTTCTTACACATTGCGGCTCTTGTAACTGGGATTTTGCCATCGCAGATTTTGTCAGTGCAGTTCTCAACACAATAGTTTTGTCAAGATGTTATTGTAGTCCTTGTCAGAACCGCTTTTGTTACTTCAGTTCTTACTTCAGTGGTTCTTGTCACTGCCGTTGTCTTCACTAGAAATCCTGCCACAGGAGTTCTTGTTATTGCACTTCTTGCCCACCTGTATTTTCCTGGCACACAGTTCTTGCTGCTAGCGTTCTCACCTTAAAAGTTCTTGTCCCACAGTTCTTGTTGTGCAGTTTCGTCGCCGCTGTTCTTGCCATTGTGCTTTTTCGCTGCACAGTTCTTACTGTGCTGTTCTTGTTTTATTACAGGTCTTATCACAGAAGTTTCAGCCATGCAGTTTTTGCCCTGCAATTGTCCTCATTGCTGATGTTGACATGGCAGTTTTTTGCCTGCAATTGTCCCCATGTGTTGATGTTGACATGGCAGTTTTTACCCCGCAATTGTCCTCATTGCTGATGTCGACACACAGTTTTTGCCCTGCAATTGTCCCCATTGTTGATGTTGACATGGCAGTTTTTGCACTGCAATTGTCCTCATTGCTGATGTTGACATGAAAGGTTTTGCCCTTGCAATTGTCTCCATTGCTGATGTTGACATGGCAGTTTTTGCCCTGCAATTGTCCTCATTGCTGATGTTGACATGGCAATTTTTGCCCTGCAATTGTCCCGATTGTTGATGTTGACATGGCAGTTTTTTGCCCTGCAATTGTCCTCATTGCTGATGTTCACATAGCAGTTTTTGCCTTGGAATTCTAGCCGAGCAGGTTTTTCCTGCAATGAAGGTTTTGGCAAGCAGTTTTTGCCTTTGTGTTTCTTGCTATTTTTTAAAAAACGCGGGCCGACAGCGGTATTCCACAATTGCTGGTTAATCAGGAAGCCTTCCCTGAGGCCATTCGATTCCTGTGGCCTTTTTCTCCATGGCACCATCCATCATAATGTTCACGTGGGCGATAAAAAAGCACGTTTTGGCCTCAGGAGACACTCCGAGAAATCATAGATTATTCCGTTTAAATTGGGACAATGTGCTGAGAGAAGATGAGAAGAGAGAGAGAGAGAGAGAGATGAGAGGAGAGAGAGAGAGGGGAGAGAGAGAGGAGAGAGGGAGAGGGAGAGAGGAGAGGGAGAGAGAGAGGGAGACAGAGGAGAGGAACGAGAGAGAGGGAGACGAGACAGAATGAGAGAGAGAGAGAGGAGAGAGAGAAGAGAGAGAGGGAGATAGAGAGAGGAGAGAGGACGGGCAGAGAGCGAGAGGAGAGAAAGAGAGGAGAGGAGAGAGGGACAGAGACAGAGAGAGAGAGAGACAGAGAGAGACCAGAGAGGGACGAGAGAGAGAGAAAGAAGTAAGAGAGAGAGACGAGAGAGAGAGAGAGATAGATAGGAGAGAAAGAGAGAGAGAGAGGAGGAGAGCGAGAGAGAGGAGAGAGAGAGAGATGAGAGATAGAGAGAGGAGAGGACCTAGAGACAGACAGAGAGAGAGAGAGGCAGAGAGAACGAGATCGCTGAGAGAGAGAGAGGAGAGACAGACCTAGAGAAAAAGGACAGGAGGAGAGAGATGGTGTGAAAGAAGTGTGTGTTGAGAGAGAGTGAGTTGGTGAGAGTTGAGAGAGAGAGAGAGAGAGAGAGAGCGAGAGATGGAGAGGAGAGAGAGACAGCGAGACAGAGAGAGAGAGAGAGAATATGAAGAGAAACAGACAGACAGACAGACTGCAAAGCATCAAGCCAAGAACCCCGCGCCGGGTCACGCTTTGAAGCGCCTGACTAGGTTGTACCGAGGAGAAGAAATCGCCCGAGACAGTTGATGGGCGATACCTTTACACCCATAGCTATCTACCAGGGAGTGAAACGGGTGGGACTTGGGGCGGAAGTAGGATGATGGGGGTGGAGGTTGGGGGGTGTGAGGAAGAGGAGGAATTGGAACGGGAAGAAAGTGGGGAGTGAGAGGCGGGCCTGGAAGGGAACGGAATGGGGGGGGGGGGGGGGGGGGGGGGGGGGGGGGGGGAAGGGGGGGGGAGGGAAATCCATTTTTCCGTCACTGCCTTGTTGTCTATGGAGCGTTTGATGAGCAAACATTACAACGTCTGCAAAGAATGGCCTCCTCCGTTTGTCGTAGACGTTAACGGATGGAGTCCACGTATTTTTTTGGTCATTCCGGACCGTCTGCCTTGGCTTGATCACCAAACCTGGCTGAATGGGAGATGGAGGGACGGAGGAGGAGGAGGAGGAGGAGGAGGAGGAATAGGATGAGGGGCAAGGGGTGGTGGAGGTAGGATTGTCAAAGAGTCGTTGTTTCTCGCAGATGATCTCGAACGCGCTGCTCATTATGTTGCAACAACAACAAAAACATCTTCTCCATCATTATCTTTTTTTTTTCGCCCTCGCTGCACACGAGGTTAGGTTTTTGGTTTTTTTTTTTGTCGTTGTTTTGTTTTTGTCTCGGGGCTGTTTATCAAGCGGTGAACTGATGTGCCAAGGAGGTCAACAGTTTGGACGAGCGAGGCATGAGGGTCTCCGTCCTCTGTGTTGTGTGGCAGCCTGTCCCTCAAGAGAGAGACTCTTGGTCAATCACGGTGACAGCGTTGGCCTGTGTTGCTTAGGGTCGGGTCGTGAGTTCAAACCTCTCGTCGGGTCGGATTTTTTTTTTTTTTTAGCGGCTTGAAGACCCTCTGTGTCCACCCGGCAGTAAATGGGCATCTCATTCAGTCAGGGAAGCTTTAGGCGGCAGAAAGAGAATTGGATTCCATTTTTCCAAGCGTGCGTGTTGTGTGTGTGTGTGTGTGGTGTGTGTGTGTGTTGTGTGTGTGCGTGCGGGCGTGCGTGCGTGTGTGTGTGCGTGTGTGTGTGTGCGTGTGTGTGTGTGTGTGTGTGTGTGTGTGTGTGCGCGCGCGCGCGCGCGAGCGTGCGTGCGTTGATTCGTGCGAATGTGTGTGTGTGTGTGTGTGTGTGTGTGTGTGTGTGTGTGTGTGTGGTGTGCGTGTGCGTATGTGTGTGTGTGTGTGCGCGCGTGCGCGCGTAATAAAAAAAAATCTGTCTTGTCTGTTAGCCCACAGCTCCTACTTCCGCATTAAAAAAGAGGATTTTCCTACAGAATTCTGCCAGGGAAACAACTCCCTCATTGCCCTAGGTTGTTTCACGTGCTCTACAAGCATGTTGTACGCAGGACTTCGGTTAATGATGTCATCTTCGAAAGACTAGGAACCCAGATCACCGCTTCAGATCTGGAGGAAAGGGAGAGAGAAACAAACCCCTCACCCCGTCATGTACGGGACTCGAATGACGAACCTTGCATTCTTTGGCTTCAGAGGTGCTTGCGTCATTCGCTAGGCCCCTTTGCATGCTTTGTGTATTGATGATGCCAGTAATGTACAAAACACACGCTTCCGAGACCCAAGCTTCTTCTTGAGCTTTTTTTTTTTTTTTTGTTCTTTGCAATCATTCATCATCATCATTTTATCATCAGCATCATCATCATCATCATCTCATCATCATCATCTTCTTCTTTTCTTCTTTTCTTTCCGCCTTTTCATTTTCTTCTTTCTCTCCTCCTCCTTCCTTTTTCCTTTCTTCTTCTTCTTCTTTCTTCTTCTTCTTCTTTCTTTCTTCTTCTTCTTCGTCGTCGTCGTCATCGGCGTCGTCGTCGTCGTCGTCCTCCTCCTCCTCCTTCTCCTCCTCCTCTTCTTCCTCCTCCTCCTCCTTTTCTCCTCTTCTATTCTATTCTGCTTTTTGTGATATTCAATTAACCTATAACACACCTGACACTAATCGAATTCATATAAAACTTTGATACATAACAGAATCCGGCGGGAGGTGAATAAGCAGGTCAGTACCGTTACACATGGTTGACAATGCATTTTCTTAGTGTATATCATCTAATTTGCATAACGTTCATTTATCGTCATGTCAACAGTAACGGTGCCGTGTACGGGCCGGCATCTGTTGTTCTCTCCCCTTCATTCGTTAACTTTACAATGTTTTCTGGGGAAGGCTGGTTTTTAGCGAGGAGAAGGTCTCGAGTGGGTACTTTTATGAGCGGGCACCGATGCAGAGTTTCTTCTTTCTTGTATTTCTGGCCTTAAAAACAAAAACAAAACAATTTCTGGCCTTAAACAAATAAAAACACCGTCTTATATCATGTAGCACTGTAAACTTTCAGCTTCCTTTTGCTACATGAAATTTTGTAATTATGAATACGCTTCTCTTTTCATCAAACCAAAACCTCTTCCTAGAACCTCAAGTGATCTGAACCAGCGAATGGACTAAAACAGGGGGGCCGAGAGAGGAAGAAAGGAAAAGACCAGCGATCTGGTGTTGATAGTGGGTGCAAACAGGGAACGCGAAAGACCGAGAGCGAACAGGCGTGCGGCAGATGAACAGACTGTACAGTAATGGAGTTTGGAACGAACCGAGGAAGGAGAACTGACTGAAGGCTAAGGGGTTGGGAACCCGGCAGAGGAAGGAAGACAGCTCTGTTGTGTTGATGAGTTAGGAAACAGACAGAGGCCCGGAAGACAGACTGTGGTATCATGAGTTAGGAAACAGGACAGAGGCAAAGAACCGAAAGAATGTGGTGGTTCCTGAGGTAGGAAAAGGCAGAGGAAAGAAGACAGGACCCGGACTGTGGTCGTTAAGGGGTTAGGAACACGAGGATGGACGCAGCGGACTGTTAATAGGTTAGGAAAAGGCCAGAGGAAGGAACGACAGAGTGTGGTGTTAAGGGGCCCGAAACAGAGGGGAAGGGATTGACCGTTAGTGGGTTGGGGACAGACAGGAAGCCGGCCAGACTGTTCCAGTCATCAGCGAGATAGTGGATTTCGGGGAAGCAGACCAGCAGTGTTACCTGGAAAAGAACGACAAACGACAGGTGGCAGGGATTTGTTCGCGTTCCTGGGGCGGGAACCCCGCCAGAAATACGTGGGGTCCCGACTGATTGAGTTCATGGGCGGGGAGGAGAACAGACCCGAAGGAAGTCCGACTGACAGCGTTCATGGCAGGGAGAGCAGGAAAAACGAAGACAGGGGAATCTCAGACGCTCTGCGGCCAAGAAGAGAACAGACAGCAGGAAGAAGGGCAAAAACGTTGTGGTAATAGGCCCCAACCAAGGACAGAAGCCCGCCGGGCAGACCATTGTGGTAAAGGCCAAAGAAACAGACAGAAGAGCGGCAGACCATTGTGGGTTATAGGCCAAGAAACAGACAGGAGGAAGGGAAGACCATGTTGGTCCCTAGGCCAAGGACACAGACAGAGGAAGGGAGAACATTGTGGTAATTAGGCCCAAGAACAGCCCGGGAGGAAGGAAGGCCCATTGTGGTAATAGGCAAGGCCCCGACAGAGGAAGGGAACAGGACGAGTGTGGTAATAGGCCATAGAACAGACAGGAGAAGGACAGACCATTGCTGTAAAAGACCAAGCACAGGACAGAAGAAGGGAAGACCATTGTGCGTCAAAAGGCCAAGCACAGAAGGGCCGAAGGGCAGGTACCCATGGGTTACAGACCAAGTACAGGACAGACGTGGTTAATAGGGCCCAGACAGATGGAAGAAGGGCCGACCATTACGTTTGAAAGGGCAACCGAACAGACAGAAGGACAGGACTGTCGTGTAAAAACGTGGTCAGCGCGCAGGACGTAAGAAATGTACGATGGGTGACAGGGTTAATTACCACAGAACAGGTCCAGGAGGACTAGGGAAAGAGAATAGACTTCACATTGTAATGGGCAAAGAGAGCCAGGGAAAGGCAGACAAACAAAGTTGACAGAGAAAGAAAGACTGCTATATGCTGAAGGACAGAACAACATGACAGGGTGGACTGTGAATGAACACGGTGAACTGGTCGAAAACGGGCCGAGCAAACAGAGAAAAGACAGACGGCACAACGCGAATCTAGCCAGGAAACCCAACACTCTTTAAATAGTCAGTAGCTGCAGGAGAGTTTGCTCTGAGCGCGGTCTTGAGCGACGTGTGGTCTGCCTGAATGAGGGCAGGAAACAGAGGAGGAGGAGAGGTAAAACGCAGACGAGGAGGATTAAGAAAAAAAAGAGGAGGAGGCAACAAGGGGGGTGAAGAAGAGAGAAGAACGAACAGGTAAAGAAAGATAAGCAGGTGGCGGCAAAAGTCAGTTTTGTTCTTCAGGGGGGTGTCTTATTTTTGTGCTGTTGACGCCATTCAGCTAAGCAGCATTATCGTGTCTGTTTTCCGGTTGGAGCTGGTTGTGCGTAATCAGATCAGACACGTGTTTTCGGGGGTGTTGGAGCTTCTTCCTTCCATGGATCGGTTGGCTCCGCTGAGGATCTGTGACGACTTCCTGCATTCCCCACCCCACACTCTTCTTCTTCTCTCCCCATCCCTTAATCTCCCTCTCTCTCTCTCTCTTTCTCTCTCCCTCTCTCTCCTCCCTTTCCCTCCTTCTGCCTTTGTTTCATTTAAAAACGCCTCTTCAAGTGGAACTGAATAGTAGACTATTCTCTCTCTCTCTCTCTCTCTCTGACCCTCTCTCTCGTCTCTCTCTTATCTCTCTCTCCCGTCTCTCGGCTCCACTCTTTCCTCAATTTCTTCTTTAACATTAGGGACTGGCTCGTGGAACGTGTGTATGTAGGAATGTATGGTATGTATGTATGTGTCGCTAGTTGTATGTATGTCTGTGTGTATTATGGTATATGGTCTGCATGTGCTATGTGTGTGTGTGTGTGTGTGTGTGTGTGTGTGTGTGTGTGTGTGAGTGAGTGCGTGAAGTGAGTGTGTGTGTGGTGTGTGTGTGTGTGTGTGTGTGTGTGTGGGTGTGTGGTGTGCTGCGCGTGTGTGGGGGCGTGGTGTGCATGTGTGTGGGTGGGTGTGTGTGTGTGTGTGTGTGTGTGAGTGGGTGTGGTGTCATGTGTGGTGGTGAGTGTGTGTGTGTGTTGGTGTGTGTCGTGTTGGGTGCCGCGCGTGCGCGCGCGCGCCCTGGCAGGCCGGAGTCGGTTGGCCGGGTGCGGGGCCCGGACGGCGGGGGGAGCAGGGGGGTCGTTCGTGCGAGATGGCCAGGCCATCCCCAGCGCCCACGCTGACCGGGCCTTTCTATCCATGGATCGCGCACCCCCGAAACGGACAGGCCTTGGTTCACCGTCTGTAACGCCCCCGTAGGCGGCCGGCCGACTGTCGTTTTCCTGAGCTGCACAGAGGACCGAGGTCCCAACTGGTATGCTCAATGGGCTCACACCCCATACCCCAACCGCCTGTGGGCCCCTCCCTGGCTGAACGCCTTGCAAGTGCGCTCCGAGGAACCCGGAAGATATTCTGGCCTTTTCCTGATGCTGACCGGCCTCGGGAAGACCCGAGGCCAGACTGTTCACGCTGGCTGGAATCTGATGGGCACCCTGACGCGCCGAGGCGTCCCACTGGTTTCCCGTTCAAGGGCTCGGCCCCGGCCCAGGCCTGGGCCCGCCTGTTGTCTTCCTGGGACGCGGCACGCACCGCGGCGAGCCCGCCCCCTGCCCCCTCCCGGCCCGCCGAGCCCCTACGGCGGCCCGGACGCCCTGCATCCCCCGCACAGCGCGCGCGAGAGGCGGAGAGCGCGCGAGAGGCGAGCGGCGCGGCGGAGCTCGACTGGAGAGAGCGAGGCCAGGCCCTGCGCGTTACTGGACGGCACCCACAGGCCGGCGTAGGCATGTCGTCTTCCTGGCCCGGCCGGCCCGTGGGCGGACTCACAGCCTGCAGGGCGCTGCGCTGCACCCCGCCGCGGGGGGGGGGAACCACCCTGTCCGTATTCTCTGGTTGCGACCAAGCCCCCCAGGCCGGCGACCGGCGGTTGGTGTCATGGACCATAGGACCCGACTGCCGCCCCAGTCCAGCCTGTCCTCACCAGGACCGAGACACGAGCCACGTAGATGAAGCTACACTATCTACAGGCGGCGAAGCGTACGCAGGGGGATGACGCGTTTCTTTGATGGGTGAGCCAACCCGGCCGATGGACAGGGGGTAGTGCCTATGGCGAAAACCTCTAGGTGGAGGACCGGAGCGACCTCTAACGTTCATGGACCGTAAAAGGACATTGGGAAAGAGACAGACAGACCGACAGAAGGATATGCGGACAGTCTGTGTTAAAGAGTCGAGAACGAAAAAAAAAGGCACAGACAGACTTCACTGTTAATGAGCCTAGAGAGAACAGGAGGAGACACAGAAGAGCGACCCAAGCTCAACGAGAATCTCGCGCCACAACGACCCAACATGCCATGTAGATCCGAAGCATGGAGGGGAATTCTCTCAAGAGCATCTAATAAATCGTCTCGGGACAAATACGGTCTGCTTGGCATGGAGAGCAGAAGCGGAGGAGAAGGAAGTGGAGGAAAAAGGCCTGAGGAGGAGGGAGGAGGGGGAGATACTGAGGATGAACAACGAGGAAAAATAGTCTTCGTTTTAAATTTAAACGTCTCTTCAATGAAAGAGATATTAGACTCTCACTCCTCTGCCTCTGTCTCTCTCTCTTCCTCTCTCTCTCGCTCACCATCTCCTCTTTCTCTGTTACCCTCTCTCCTCACTCACTCTGCCTGTCTGTTCTCTAATATTGCTGTTTGTTATTCGCAAGAATGTGTGTGTGTGTGTGTGTGTGTGTGTGTGTGTGTGTGTGTGTGTGTGTGTGGTGTATGTGTGTATGCTTGTGCATGTGCATGTGTGTGTCTCATTCCGACACCCTGTCCACAACTACAGCCCGTCGGCCCCGCCGCAGCCCCGGCACCGGCAATCCACAGGGAACAGTCAATGTCAAGTCGTCAAGAAGCAACCCACCGGAGGAGACACTGCACTGCTGCCGAGTCACTTCGGTGGTGTTCAGTGGCGCCTGTTCTGATCTAACATACGCAGGACACCACCTACTAAGCCCCTACTGACGACAATAATTGCTTAGTCGCGGAGCCGGCGTGAGTGAGCTCTCCCCCCGGAGCGCGTCACCACGTCCTGTCCAACGACAGCCCCCATGGACCCGCCGATACCGGTGACCCCGACGGAACCAAACCAAGGCACAGACGCGGAGAGGACATCGAAACTGAGGTCACCATGAGAGCAGGGCATGAAGGGCCACAGAATTTGAGACTTTTTTTTTAATGCTGATCGATGAGAATGAGGATGATTAGATGATGCTACGGATTTCCATTTCGGTCTGAGACTACATGACAGGGCTGTACTCTACTACTTCCTTTCATAATATATCCCGGCGTCAACCAGGCCCCGAGAGATACAGGCACCTGCAGTGTTGGTCAGGAAATTTGAGCAACACTCTCAGAAACGCATCCATTAAGTGGATGAACCTCGACTGTGTGGTCCCAGTCTTCCCAACTGAGCCCGTAGCAAACTCAACTCTGGGTAGAGCCGGTCGGGGCAGAAAAACACACATGACTCTGATGGGATTTCGAACCCCCACGACCTCCCAGCCTAACCACTTCGCCACGGCGGCTGTGACAGGCAGACAGACTTGATAGAGAAAAGACAAGACTGTGCCATTAGACAGCCGAGTACAGAAGTTAACCGGCCTCCTGGGAAACAGACAAAGGAGAAAGACAAAGGACAAACAAGACTACCTGAAAGTATCCACGAACCAGTACGCTCTTTAATCAGCAGCGATTTAGTGAATTTGCTCGCAAACATTTCATCACATCATCTTGCACAAATGTGTCTACCTGAATGAGGGTGGAAAGAAGGGTGGGGGGTGGGGTGGGGGGGTGAGGGGGTGAACAGGAGGAAGACCAAAAAAAAAAAAAATGAAAACGAGGAAGAAAGGAAGTGGGAGAAAAAGAAACTGGGAGGAAGTGGAGAAGGCAGAGGAGCAGGAGGAGAAGGATGAAGGATGAGGGCAGCAGAGTCAGTATTGTTCTTCAGGGGGTGGGTTTTGTGCTGCTGACGCCATTCGGCTAAGTAGCATTATCTTGTCTGTTTTCGAGTTAGTAGGCTGAGCGTAATCAGATCAGACACCGTGTTTTCCGGGGTGTTGGAACTTCTCTCTTCCATGACTCTTCGGCTCTGCAGCTAAAGAATTTGCGTAAGCCCTACTCCCCCCCCCCCCCTTCTGCACCTTCCTTCCACTTCCCTCACGTTCTGTGGGTGTGTTTTCAGTTTAACGTCATTTTAGTCAAAGTGACACGATGAGACTGTTTTCTGTCTACCTGCCCTTTGGTCTGCACTGTCTGTCTGTCTTTCTTATACTTTCGAGTTTTTTTTTTTTTTCTTTTTAATTACTTTTTTTAGCAGCAGTGAACGCGCATGTATGTATGTATGTATGTATGTATGTATGTATGTATGTATGTATGTGCGTGTATGTATGTATGTATGTATGTATGTACGTATGTGTGTGCGTGCGTGCGTGCGTGTGTGTGTGTTACTGTGTGTGTGTGTGTGTGTGTGTTTGTGCATGCGTGCGCGTGCGCGTTTCAAATTACTTTTAGCAGCAGTGAACGTGTATGTGTGCGTGCGTGCGTGCGTGCGTGCGTGCGTGCGTGCGTGCGTGCGTGCGTGCGTGCGTGCGTGTGTGTGTGTGTGTGTGTGTGTGTGTGTGTGTGTGTGTGTGTGCGCGTGTGCGTGTGTGTATGTGTGTGTGCACGTGTGTGTGTAGAACGAGTAAGTGATGAAGTAAGGGAGGGGTGATGGGGGTAGTGGTGTAAGAGGAGGGGAGGGGGAGGTTAGGTGAATGTCTGTCTGTCTGTCTGTCTCTCTCTCTCTCTCTCTCTCTCTCTCTCTCGTTCCCCTACCGCTATCGCTCCCTCGCTTTCCCTCTCTTACGCGCACCCGCTCTGATCGATTGCTTTTGGCAGGAGAGGAACGGTGGCATCCTCAGTAGCGACTGATTCGCACACACACACACACACACACACACACACACACACACACACACACACACACACACACACACACAGATAGAGAGAGAGAGATTCAAGGCGAGAGAGACAGACAGAGAGAGAGGGGGAGACGGGAGAGAGAGAGAGAGAGAGAGAGAGAGAGAGAGAGAGAGAGACAGAGAGAGAGAGAGCAGACAGAGAGAAGGAGATAGAGAGATAGAGATAGATAGATAGACAGAGAAGAGAGAGAGAGAGAGAGAGAGAGAGAGAGAGAGAGAAGAGAGATATATATATATATATATATATATATATATAGATAGATAGATAGACAGACAGACAGACAGATAGATAGATAGATAGACAGAGAGATAGAAGGACAGACAGACACAAAAGCAGAGGCAAATAGGCAGATAAACAATCCAAGACAGCGACAGAGACTGAGAATCGGACAGACAGACAGACAGACAGACAGAGAGAGAGAGGAGAGAGAAGGGAAGAGAAGGGAAGAGAAGAGATGAGAGAGAGAGAAGAGAGAGAGAGAGAGAGAGAGAGAGAGAGAGAGAGGCAGGCAGGCACATAGGCAAGCAAAGAGAGAGAGAGAGAGAGAGAGAGAGAGAGAGAGAGAGAGAGAGAGGAGAGAGAGAGAGAGAGAGAGAGAACTTTTCTCTACTAAGTTCTGTTCTATTCTGTTTTGTGTTCATTCTTAGCGTGTTTTAAACGTTGACTTCATTGTAAGACTGAGAAGAACAAGAAGAACAGCAACAAAACGTTACTTCTGAAACGCATTTAGCCGAGACGGCAATTGCCAACAGTCAGAAATGCTGATGCAGAGAAACAGCTATTTGGAGATTTGGTACACACAATGGAAGGACACACACACACACACGCACGCGCGCCCGCGCGCGCGCGCAAACACACACACACACACACACACACACACACACAAGACACACACGCATACACATCAGCACAAAGACCCACAACACAAACACAAAACATACACACTAACACATGCACACACGAGCACACGAGCACACACACACACACACACACACACACACACACACACACACACACACACACACGCACGCACGCGCGCACGCACGCACGCACGCACACACACACACGCACACAAATACACACGCACGCTGGCACATATATACCCAAATACACGTACTAGCAAGCGCATATAATGCACACACATACACACACGCGCGTGCGCGCGCGTTCACGCACGCACACACACAGACACACACACACACACACACACACACACAGAGGCACACACACATACTTTAACTGAAGCAAGCGATTGGAACATATTTCCATAGACGATTCTGGCTTCAAAGTGACTGTATGCTGTCTGCTCCACAGCAAAATACAATGCAAAAGGCCACCCTTCAAAAGATCTCCAAACTTCATCCAGGTGATAAATCGGCTACCTCGTAGACACGAGCATCATTTTGGTTGGAAGGCAACAAATCATTTTGTTAAAGATAAGCACTTACTTCGATTGCATCGTAGACTGAAGGTGAGAACCGCTTCAAGACACGCATCTATCTCATTGGCACCAAAGACTGAAGGTGAAAAATCAGCTGAGGCAGGCGCCACTTCGTGCGAGTCGGTGCTTATTTGCTTACACCTCACCCTAAGGCCACAAGTCTACACTACACGGGAGGTACAGCTAAACAGATAAATCAACAGAAAAAAAAACTGACATATAATCTGTCTCTCTTCTTTTCTACCTCTCTTTTCTCTTATTCGTTCATATATTTCTATGTATGCGATGAGCTAGGTACTTGGTCAAATCCTGTAAACTTCCGTCTGATTGGTAGACGGTTCCCTGTGCCCTTTAAGTCTTGCAGGATTCGAACCACCCCAAACGAACGGACAGTCAAGGTTGTCAAACGTTCGCGGACAGATGCCTATCAACTCTCGTCCACGACGGCTCTCCACACAGTTTGAGGAAGACCGACGGCGCCACAGATACTGACCGTGCATGAACCGTGTCACAGAATAGTCGCCACCACTATCATCACACTCCGCCTTCTCCCCCCCCCCCCCCCCCACAACCACCGCCGCCGCCGCCGCCACCACCACCACCACCATCATCATAATCAGCAACAGCAGTGTAACAGCGGCAGCAACAGCAACAGCAGCAACAGCAGCAGCAGCGGCAACATCCGTCTCGGGTGCCAGACCTCCCATTACATTGTGCGTCTTTGTAATTGCGGAGCTGGATGGCACTGATATCCGAATCGCAACCCCGCCGTTGACCGATCAGACAGGTAAACCGTCCTCTTCGAACAGTTGTGTGATTAATGGACACGAAGAACAAACAGCATGTTTATGTTAAATTATGTTCCCCTTAGTTAAAAAAACAGAGAGGAAAAGGAGAGAGAGAGAGAGAGTTTTTGCTATAAGGTGGCGGGGGATCAGGGTGGCCCAGTGAGTGAGGCGTCAGACTCCAGGGTCCACGATCTGT
This sequence comes from Conus betulinus, assembly GCA_016801955.1. Taxonomy (NCBI): domain Eukaryota; kingdom Metazoa; phylum Mollusca; class Gastropoda; order Neogastropoda; family Conidae; genus Conus; species Conus betulinus. The sequence goes on along the minus strand of JADBJO010031198.1, from coordinate 2,477 downwards.
GGTTTGATTCCTTCTCGAGGCAGCCAAGTTGATGAACAAAAAAAAATGTTTTACTGAATTAACACATGTGCAGAGTTCAGTCCCCTGCTCGGGTCGTCGGATGAGACTTTCAACCGAAATCCCGTGTGTGAACGCATGCGTGAAACGTCATGAACGCACGTTAATTCCTATTCCATCTTTCGGAAAAGAGGAGACAATCGCGTGGGATAGGTGGGACAGGTGACACAAAAGTAATACACAAGCACATTGGCGTCATGTTTATCGACATCATCCCCGAAGACAGAGTGTGGCTACCTTAATGGTAGGATTAAAAAAAAAAAACACTTTGAGCACGCAGAACGGGGCTCTTGGGGGGAAAAACGAAGGGAGAACACAGAAAGAAAGAAATTAGACCCGCCGACGAACAAATGACAAAACAGATTGCGTTTGTAGCAGGCAACTTCAAACATCATGAACCAGCCACTGTGGCGAAGTGGTTAGCGTAACGGGCTCCCGGCTGGGTGGTTGTGGGTTCGATTCCTATCAAAGCCATGTCAGTCTGTTTTTTTTTTTTCTGCCCCCGACCGGCTTTTTTTTACCCAAAGTGGAGTTTGCCATGGGCTCAACTGGGAAGACTGGGTCCACACATTTAAGTCTCATCCACTTAATGGATGCGTCTCTGAGAGTGTTTCTTAAATTTTCTGACCAGCACTACAGATGCCTGTATCTCTCGGGCCTGTTTGACGCCGAGAGATATCATGACAGTAACACATAGAGTGCAACCCTGTCATGCAGGCTCGGACCAGAATGAAAATCTTTTGCATCACCCTCATCCTCATCGATCAGTATATTAAAAAAAAAAGCCTCAATTCTGAGGCCCCTCGTGCCCTACTCTCAAGGTGACTACAGTTTTGATTTCTTCTCCGCGTCCATGCCCACTGGTGAGGTTCTGTCGGAGTCACAGGTAAATCGGCAAAAATCACGGGGATTGTCGTCAGACGAACGTGATGGCGCCCTCTGGAGGGAGAGAGCTCACTCACACTGGCTCCGTGACAGGAACAATGATTTTGTCGTCAGTAGAGGGCTTAGTGGCTGGTGTCCGGCGTATGTCGAATCAAGAGCAGGCGCCACTGAACACCACTGCAGGAACTCGGCTGCAGTGCAGTGTCTCCTCCGGTGGGCTTCCTCACGGCGACTTGATTTTGACTGCTCCCTGTAGATGCCCGGTGCCGGGGCTGCGGCGAGACATCGGGACTAGCCCAGTTTGTGGCAATGAATGGGAGGCCAGATTGAGCGGCCTGGGAAGTAAGATCACACACACACACACACACACACACACACACACACACACACACCACACACGCAGACACACACGCAGACACACACAGACACCACACACACACACACACACACACACACACACACACACACACACACACACACACACGCACAATCATAACACACACACACACCCACACACACACACACACCACACACACACACACCCCACCCCCGAATACGCACGCATGCGCGTACGCACTTACACACACACACAACACACACACACCCACACACACACACACACCACACACACACACACACACATTTACGCACGCACGCCCGCAAACACACACAGAGAGCGACAGCTGTGTTAGGACAAATCGAATCCTCCACACCTTCTTCTTCTTCCTCCCTTCCCCACTCTCCGACCTCTCGTCTCCGCCCTTTGGTTGGCTGTTGTTCAACGTGTTGTGAGGGTTTGATCAACAGCTGTTTGTGACGGCAGGACGGCATAAATGAAAATTTCAATGCACACAGTTTATATGTGTTTTCCTTGTTTTTGTTTGTGTTTGTTTGTTTTTTTTTTTTGCTTTTCCATAACACCACAAACAATTAGTCTCTCCCTCTTTCTCTATGTCTCTGTCTGTCTGTCTCTATATATATCTCACATATATACATGCTTACACACACCACACACAACACACACACACACACACACACACACACACACACACACATACACACACACGCGCGCGCGCACACACACTCACACACACTCAACTCTCAATCTCCTCCGCCCCCTATCTCTCCGTCCTCTTCCTCGCTCTCCCTCACCCCCCCCCGAACCCCCCACCTTATCCTTGTCACAAACTGAGTTCAATAACACAAGCTTCAGTTAAAATGCCAAAAGGCAAACATAAAAACTCCAAGACAACACTTCGACAGGTCTGGAGTTTGCTCTATCACAACACGGTTCCAGACAGGGCTGAAGGTGCCACGTGGGCAGCGGCGGCCTAGGTCTGGTTTCCAGCCGGCCTTTCCTTTGATGTTCTTCGGGGGCCAAGCACAACATAAATGGGTAAGAAAGAGACAGGTGCTTGATTTCGCTAAGACTTGATTTTCGAACTCAGGAGGAAAAAAAAAAAACAACAAAAAACCAAACACCGTAAAAATCGAAAGCCTGAGCGGGCAGAGGATGATGTTGTAGGAAGGACGTT
>JADBJO010031197.1:0-17010 GCA_016801955.1 Conus betulinus | reverse complement strand
CAGATGTACGCCATACAAATTCGTTAGTAGGGCGGAACAAAACATGTCATCAATGATAAAGCGTGGGGGAAAAAATCAGATTCGAGGTCATTTTAACATATTGACAGATCTTTTCACCCACAAGACAAAAGTCCTCAAAACGAAAGCAAACCAAAACAAAGCAAAACAAAACCCACACGATATAAGACGCTGTAAAAAGCGTGAAAGTCAAATTTCCACTGGTGGAAAATTCTAATTCAACTCAGATCGACACTGGCTATATAGAATTATTGTGCACAAACCTCGCCCTGGAAGGAGAAACGATATTACGTATTTTAGGGAAGTAATAACAAACACAAACACACACACAAAACACACCCCCACAACACAACCACACACACACTACAACACGCACGCACACACACACACACAACACCACACAACACACACCACCCACACTCACACACAACACACACACACACACACACACCACACACACAAAAACACACAACCAAGCTGCGTGAACATAAGAAACAGGAATGTGCCCATGTTCTATCAGACAGAAGGTTGGTGTCCACCCGACGGGTGACGGGGTTCCGAGGCAGGCTTGAGAGAACAGTCTGACAGGTAGAGGGGGGAAGAGGAGGTGGCCAGTCCTCGTCAACTCACCACCCTCCCATTTCTGAAAGGGACCAGACCCGTTGATTATGTGTTTCTTTAGAAAGGACCGAAACACATAAAATCTGCTTTCTGTTCTCCGTGGTTGGACGGCAAATACGGGAAAAAAAACACCTGTATCACTTGATTTACCATGCAAAAGGGCACTACACCACCCCACAAACACACACACCATCACACATACACGCACGCACGCACGCACGCACGCTATCGCGCAGCGCCCACACACACACACACACACAAACAGCACACACACACACACACACACACAAAAACACTCACAAACACCCAACACAACACAAACAAAACACACACCACAAACACAAAATAATGACAAAACACACACACATTAACAACACGCGCTGCAAGCGCGACATGTGGCAACTCAAAAAACTGCAGGGACACAAACAAACACTGTGCCGAAATTACGCGCCACCAACATTCTCAATACCTATCCCGACACACCCACCACGTCTCTACTCTCCTCACTCGCTATCTCTCTCTCCTCGCTTTCGCTCTCTCTCTTCTGTCTCTTCCTCTCTCTCTCTCTCTATCTCTCTCTTGCTTCTCTCTCTATCTGATCTCTACTCGGGCAGGTGAATCAACTCCATTCGCCGGGAAAATACGAATAGGAAAAGGTCTTTTAAAGGGGGGAGGGGCTCAATGCATACTTTAAGGTCTTGTGGACATTTCGCTGAGTGTGCCCACAGACCTACTACAGAATGGCACCTATTTTCTGACACTTGTGTTCAGGACAACGCTTTGTAATCAGGAAGTATTCTTTTGCAGATTTATTCTAACTTTTGCCGATCATACCTTTGCTTGTACTCAAAGAGTGATTCAAGTGAGTGACCTGAGCGGATTTACAATACAGCGTGGCCGTAATAATATCAAACCAACCCGTTATTTGAAACATTTGTAGACTGGTTCCCTTTAATTGGTTGACTCAGTTTCGCATTGTCTTTTGACAATCCACTCTCCCGCGGTGTAGGGTGTTAGAGAGGAGGGACGGACCATTTACATATGTTACGTTTATATAAGCCTTTATGCCAACTGGGGGTCTCACACTTTCCTGAAAGTTCTGAGAGCTCAGGGTATGCATAGTCAACATCAGTCTCTGTGGATGTGCTGGAGTCGACAGCCAACGGAGACCAAAAAGCCAACCTCAGTGGAGCCGCACTCTTACGCCAAAGAGGCGCGCTTGTCTCTCTGCTGTGGTTGCAGGTTAGATAAGAAATGCTATATCTCATTAGCACCCTGACTAAAAACTGACGGACAGGTGTATGCCTAGTGACCCCCCCCCCCCCCCACCCACCGCCCCAAAGACTTGCTGATGAACAAGGGGGTCGGGCCCACCTGGAGAAGAAGGCGAAGTGCTGTTCTGTTTTGCCTCTCAGCTTTCATTTCTATGTTCATTTATGTTTCAAAAAGTAACACCACCTGTGTTATTAAAACCACTTCACTTGTGTCAGTTTATTTCATTGTTCTTCGTCCAATCTCCTTGTTGCCATTCTGACATTTTGGAGTACAGGCATTTCTTAAGTGCATACGCTATGGGAAATTTCAGTATAAGATATTCAACAGCACCGTTTGACGATCGCAATGGGAAAAAAAAAAAGTCTTTTGATGTACTGGTACCGCTGAGTTGCTCCTTCTGCCAGTGGGGTTAGAGGTTGGATGCAAACGTCAATGTCAGCTTGCCCCATCATTTTTAAATGGGAGGTCTCCCAGTGGTCCTATCATTACAGAACCAGATTGTTACCACAGTCTGTCACACACACACCCACACACACACACACACACACCACACACACAAACACACACTCTCCTCTCTTCTCTCGTCTCTCTCTCTCTCTCTTCTCTCCCTCACACACACACACCCACACACACACACACACAACACACACACACACACACAAACACACACGCTCACACACTTGAAGGTGAGATCCGAATCCCAGGGGAAAGCATCGGGGGTAATCAGTGATGCCGCCATTGTAGGTTGACGAGTGCAGGCCCTTTATGAGCCTCTTTCGCGCGTGTGAAGGATCCAGTTTTGAAACATCCTCCAGCCGGCTGTTATGTACCGTCTGTGTCCTGAGAAACACACAGGTTGGTGGATACAGAGCACCAAAGAACTCAACGACATCAACAGATAGGCCACATTATCGGTACACTACTAACATTTCGTAAAATACAGCTGACACAAATAATGTCACATTGCATAATGTCCGAAGTACACATGTATTACAAGGCGCTGACAGAACAAGATGCTCAAACGAAGCGTCCAGAAAGACATCAATGACGTTGATTTGACTTTAAAAGACACGCACGATAATGGAGACTTGGTTTCCCATTCATCCATATTTTGTTTTGTGGGTTGGGGTTTGGGGCACGGCAGTAGATGATGCTTATACTTCAGCTAAAATGATGCTTGTTGTAAGCTGGTTGAGATTTCGCAGCTGAAAGGAAAGAACAATTTAGTGTCGAGAGAGTTGGCATAGTATAAACATCAAATCTTGCCACGAAGCGCCATTACTTTGTAAATGTGTCCACAAGTCAGATATACGTGAAGGTTTGTCAGGTTGTCAAGGTTTTCGTTGGTTATTAAGCATCAATGGGGGAAAAGTTGACGGAGAGAGACAGACAGGAGGACAGAGGGGACACGAGAGATGGATTATGTTTTCATAATAATCCTATGACATACAGCTGACAGGGAGTGTCGTGACAGACTGGTCAAAAACTATATAATGTGCTGCTTTAAGCCTTAACGTCCAGCGTTCTTTGACTTGGCCATTTATTGGTAGGGCATATGTGCATGTATTGCTATGAGATTTCAAGAGGAACTCGTTGTATAGCCTATCGCCTAGCAATCACTACATGCCTGTTGAAATACCATGCATTGGGACTGAAAATGAAAGAAAAAAATATTTCTTGGTGAAAAACCACAGCAGGACAAAATCAATCCGATCCATCTTGAAACAAAGACTTAGCAATGTGATGGGTGTGTGTGTTTGTGTGTTGTGTGTGTGTGTGTGTGGTGTGTGTGTGTGTGTGTGTGTGTGTGGCAAAAATAAGTGAAGTGTGTATAGCCCAGAAAAACCGACCGCAAAGGCCCATATCAAGGCTGTTCCCACAACGTTGGGTCGATGTAACAGTGTGTAAAAAAAAAAAAACCCCTGTTCACAAAACTCCTAAAAACAATAACTGTTATAAAAAACCACCGTAAATTTTGTACAAAAATTTTTCCATCCATAGAATGGTTGATGCATGTGTGATGTTTTTTGTTTGTTTCAAAAATCAAAGTGACATTCTTGGGGGGGACTCCGTTGAAAAAGGACTTCGGGAAGGGCTTATCAAGTTGTTTATGGTCTTTCATCAGGGTCCAACACTGTTTTCTTTGTCAGATGAAATACGGTTTTTAATTCACATCAAACAAAAAAACACCCACACTCGTAAAAATTTTGCAGATGAACCACAGGCAACCATTTTTTACATCATCCAAGTTTCAAACACTCTAAACTTTGCCGATGACAACACACAAGGTTAGTTCAAAAATTGCTTGTTCCAACAATCCTTAAACTTTTGCAGGTGTACAACAAGACCAAGTTTACGTCTCAATCATGCACGTTCAAACACTCTAAAAACAGTATGCAGAGGCCACAGAAAAAACAAGTTAACGTCTGCATTCATGCACGTTTCAAACACTCTCAAAAACCTTGCAATGACCACAGAAAACCAAGTTTTACGGCCGTTACCATGCCGGTTCCAACAACTCTAAAACTTGCAGATGACCCACAGAAACCAAGTTTACGTCTCACATCATGCACGTTCCAACACTCTAAAACTTTGCAGATGACCACAGAAACCAAGTTTACGTCTCACATCATGCACTTTCCAACACTCTAAAACTTGCAGATGACCACAGAAAACCAGTTTACGTCTCACATCATGCACGTTTCCAACACACTCTAAAACTTTGCAGATGACCACAGAAACCAAGTTTACGTCTCACATCATGCACGTTCCAACACTCTAAAACTTTTGCAGATGACCACAGAAACCAAGTTTACGTCTCACATCATGCACGTTCCAACACTCTAAAACGTTAGGGGGGACCACGGAAAACAAGTTTACGTCTCACATCATGCACGTTCCAACACTCTAAAACTTTTGGCAAGTTTTTACCGTGTCTCACATCATGCACGTTCCAACACTCTAAAACTTTGCAGTGACCACAGAAACCAAGTTTACTCTCACATCAGAAGCACGTTCCCAACACTCTAAACTTTGACAGATGACCACAGAAACCAAGTTTACGTCTCACATCATGCACGTTCCAACACTCTAAAACTTTGCAGGTGACCACAGAAAGCAAGTTTTTACGGTCTCACATCATGCACGTTCCAACACTCTAAAACTTTGCAGATGACCACAGAAACCAAGTTTACGTCTCACATCATGCACGTTCCAACACTCTAAAAAACTTTGCAGATGACCACAGAAAACCAAGTTTACGTCTCACATCATGCACGTTCCAACACTCTAAAACTTTGCAGATGACCACAGAAACCAAGTTTACGTCTCACATCATGCACGTTCCAACACTCTAAAACTTTGCAGATGACCACAGAAAAACCAAGTTTACGTCTCCTCACATCATGCACGTTCCAACACTCAAAACTTTGCAGATGACCACAGAAACCAGTTTACGTCTCACATCATGCACGTTCAACACTCTAAAACTTTGCAGATGACCACAGAAACCAAGTTTACGTCTCACATCATGCACGTTTCCAAACACTCTAAAACTTTGCAGATGACCACAGAAAACCATTTACGTCTCACATCATGCACCAACACTCTAAAACTTGCAGATGACCACAGAAACCAAGTTTACGTCTCACATCATGCACGTTCCAACACTCTAAAACTTTGCAGATGACCACAGAAAACCAAGTTTACGTCTCACATCATGCACGTTCCCAACACTCTAAAACTTTGCAGATGACCACAGAACCAAGTTTACGTCTCACATCATGCACGTTCCAACACTCTAAAACTTTGCAGATGACCACAGAAACCAAGTTTTTACGTCTCACATCATGCACGTTCCAACACTCTAAAACTTTGCAGTGACCACAGAAACCAAGTTTTTACGTCTCACATCATGCACGTTCCAACACTCTAAAACTTTGCAGGTGACCACAGAAACCAAGTTTTACGTCTCACATCATGCACGTTCCAACACTCTAAAAACTTTGCAGATGACCACAGAAACCAAGTTTACGTCTCACATCATGCACGTTCCAACACTCTAAACTTTGCAGATGACACAGAAACCAAGTTTACGTCTCACATCAACTCCAACACTCTACAAACTTTGCAGGTGACCACAGAAAACCAAGTTTACGTCTCACAACATCATGCACGTTTCCAACACGTCTCTACAACTTGCAGATGACCACAGAAACCAAGTTTACGTCTCACACTCATGCACGTTCCAACACTCTAAAACTTTGCAGGTGACCACAGAAACCAATTTTACGTCTCACATCATGCACGTTCCAACACTCTAAAACTTTGCAGATGACCACAGAAACAAGTTTACGTCTCCTCTCATCATGGCACGTTCCAACACTCTAAAACTTTGCAGAGTGACCGACAGAACCCAAGTTTACGTCTCACATCCTCACGTTCCACAGGCACACACTTTCCAATGACCAACTCTAACACTTTTTGAAGCCCGTACGGTTGACCACAGAAACCCAGTTTTATCGTCTCAGCACCCCATGAACCTTATTTCAAAGGCTTTGCGGTGTGATTCAACACGGACCAATTGGTCGATGGTCCATTCAATGCACGTTTCAAAACCTAACTGTTACAAGTACCCCCAGAACAACCAATCGTTTACGTCATGCACATCGTCACGTTTTTTTGGTTACTCCCAACATTTGGGGGTCCTTTATCAAGGGTTTTTTGCAGGAAAAAGCACATCCCACAAAAAAAAAGTAATAACACCAAGTTTTTTTTACGTCATAACAAAAATCGCATATGCAGCGTTTTTTCCAACAACTCAAACTTAAAAAAAAAAACTTTGAAGGTGAAAAAAAAAACCACAGAACCAAAAAAATCCCAAAAAAAAATTACGTCTCCATAAAAAATACAAAACAAAATTCCCTAAACCAAAAAAAAAAAATAATAAATTAAAAAATAAAAATAATAAAATCCCCCTCATAATATATAACGTATCGAAACTCTAAAAACTAAGATTAAACTAAAAAAAAAATGATAAAAAAAATAAAACATACGTAAATAAAAATGCATTAAAAAAAAAAATTCCAATTAATAAAAAAAAATCTAAAAAAATAATATTTAATCAAAAAAAAAAAAAATAACACTAAAATCAACACAAATTTTAATTAAAAATAAACAAAACTAGCAAAACACTAAAAAAAAAAAAAAATAAAAACGATTGCAAAAAAAAAACCAATACAAAAAATACAAAAATAAAATCAAGTAAATAAAAACGAAAAAAATCAACAATATCAGTTAAATAAATATGCATAAAATAATCACAAATAAAACCAAAAAAAAAAAATCTAACCACAAAAATATTAAAAATCAAAATTAATATAAAAAAAAAAAATAATCAATAAAATCAAAAAAACATAAAAAATAAAAAATAGACAAAAAAATCCGAAAATTAATATAAAACAAATCATTACCAAAAAAAATTGCACTAATAAACATACATTTACGTCAAAAAATACAAACAAAAAAAAATACATAAAACACAAAAAAATAAAAAAAAAAATCCTTCTATGTCTTAAAAAAAACAAAAAGCATTTAAATTAAATTATCGTCAAAAAAAAAATAAAAAAAAAATTTAAACCACAAAAAAAAAATATTAATAAAAACAATAAAAAAAAATAAAACATTTTATTCATAAATAAACCAAGATCACTTCTAATACAAAATAATAATAATAATCAAATAAAAAAATTATAATAACTCAGTAAAAAACCAACAAAAAAAATATCAAAAGAAAAAACCTTTTTAAAAATAAAAAAAAAAAAAAAAATACATAAAATCAAATAAAAAAATAATAATACAAAAAAAAATGACCAACAAAATCGTCATTTTCTATCTCCTACAGTCATATCTATGTTCGTTAAGTGACCTTTACCGGTTGTTTACTTTTAGCTCACCTGTCAGGAATATGATGCCTTAGGTTCTCCTACACTCTCTGTGTTTTGACTGAGCTACTTGGCCCTGTAGCTTGTGTGCCATTTGTTTTGTAGCTTTTAGGGTTTTTTTTTTGTGTGGTTTGGTTGTTTGATTTTTTGTTTTTTGTTTTGTTTTGTTTGTGTTGTTTTGTTGTGTGTGTGTGTGTGGTGTGCCGTTTATTTATTATTTATTTATATTTTTTGCCTTGTATCGTTCACCCGTCGCCAACCTCTCTGTTAGTGTGTGAATGACCAGGCATTTTCATCCTCCAGTGCACCCTCTCTGTTATGTGTGTGGGAATGACCATGGCTTTCATCCTCCCAGTACCCCCTCTCTTTTAGTGGTGTGAGTGACCAGGCGTTTCAATTCCTCCAGTGCCCCTCTCTGGCCACGGACCCATTTTGGTGTTTGAACTCTTCTTTAGTGACGACGAAGGTGGCCACAGAGGTCAGGTTGAGGATTGCTGACCCTGCAGACGTTTGCCAGATTCCACCAGAAGTTCATACTGCATGGTTCCGACGAATTCCATAGGCTGTAAAACACACACACACACACACACACAACACAACAAACCAACACACACACACACACACACACACACACCCAAACACACGATGTACAAGCACAAGGTACACACCCACATACACGTTTAGAGATATATACCCACACTCACACCATGCACAAGCGCACATAAGCCTCAGGCAAGTATGTTAGAATCTCGCAAGCTCTGAAATGGAGGTTTAAACGTATGAAGCATGGGTGCCACCTAGTTGTGTCATACTTCTTATCTAACCCTAGTTTGGTTTTACCCCTATACGACTGCCCCCCCCCCCCCTACACACACACACACAACACACACAACACACACACACACACACAACACACCACACACCACACACAAAGACAGAGATTGAGAATAGAGAGACAGAGAGAGAGAGAGAGGAGTCTTACACACCCACAACACACACACACACCACACACACACACACACACACTCACCACACACACACACACACCACACCACACAACCAGTACTTACACCACCGATCTGCGTCGTCGTTGAACTCCTGTAGAGCTTTCCTTTTCAATGAATATATCACTGATGGAAAACATGGCCACCTGGCTGAAGAAGACCCAGCAATGTGGATTCAGAAGAAACAGATGTCAAGAAACAACACATACACCCAAACGAATGGTGGTGAGTGTGAAACGGGAAAAAAACAACTCCAAATACCCCAATTATTCCGAAAATATGAGGAACAAACGCCAGTTTCTGTAAGGCTATTCATTAATTGTCTGTCTGTCTGTCTGTCTCCCTGTCTGTCCTGTTCTGTCTGTCCCTGTCTCTCTCTCTCTCTCTCCTCTCTCCCTTCCTCTCTCTCTCTTTCTCACACACACACACACACAAACACACACACACACACACACACACAACCACCATGTGTGCTGTCTTTAAGCGACTTGACACTGATTCATTTCACTCACATTCTTGATCTTGCAGCTTCCATATTACGGTCCACTAGCTCTTCCGTCAACTAACCTGTGACACACAGGTGCTACCACCCAATCAAAAAAATCGAAACATAGACTGTACATACTTCTTAATGTCCTTGCCCCCAATAATGACCCACCATATGGCGCGCGCGCGCGCGCGCGCGCACGCACGCATACACACATAGATAGACAGAGACAGAAGCCAGACAAACAGAAAGAGGCAGACAGACAGAGAACGAACGTACGATCGATCGATTTACATGAGTTAATCTTTCACACCACACACACACACACCCAAAAAAAAAATAATAAAAAAAATAAATATGCTTGAGGATCCACCCAAGGAATGCAGTGAGATCAAAAGACAAAAAACAAGAGACAGACTACGAAACAAATACAAGTAACCTCGATCTAATTGAAACGAAACAACATGAAATGAGGCATGGAAGAGTAAATAATAAACAATGAACACGTAGGGGAACTCTTTGCTCCCATAGAGAAAACTAACTCAGACTAACCTTTTTTTTTCAAGACTGGCCACAGCCTTTTAAAAACTTGAATAACGTCCGACAAATACAAAGACGAACAATCTAATAGTGGGGGAAAACAAAGTGGAGGGAAACACCCTAAAAGTCTTTTTTTTGCAAAGGTGTGCACTTTCTCAACGTGTTTACTATCAGTTCTCAAGTCCCCATACTTCAGCTGCATGGTTTAGTGTGAGTTCTATTTGTTGTTCGAAACATTTTCCAAAAGCTCTACATCCCCAGTATTCCATTTTTCTTATGGCTCTCAATATGTCCATTACCCCTTTCTTCCTTTTCTCTACCATATCTCAAAACTGCCACCAAATTCTAAATTCAGTGGTAAAAACCATTCCCCAATTTTTTCCATAGTTTGTAAGCATTTTGTAACCATCACTTCCTCTACTCCATAAAACCACTCTCCTCGCGGCCACATGACCTCCCTTCCTAGACCCATTATGTTTTGGTCCTTTTTTTAAGATACATACTCAGATATAGAATCGATCTGTTTCTCTTTTTTAAGCTGTCAAGCTGGTGCTGAAGACCTATTATTGTAATCCGAACAAATAGCATATGCAAAACAAACAAAAGATTTTTTGGCTGCCCCCAGGAATTAATTTGTACTCCTGCTTCCAGTCACAGACAATTCTACAGCTAATTTATTAAATGAAACGCACCCCCCACAGTACACTATGGGGCTCAGTATCAACCTTGTCTAAAACTCCTCTATGACAATTGAAAAATCAAATACCATTTGTCACGAACACATGCCAACACAAATATAATGCTTCTTAGGCCCTACACATTTTGCCATTCACACCATTCCCGCTCAAACTACCCGTCAGTGACTTCCTTTGCACAGAGGCAAATTGCTATTTTGAAATCAAAAATTGCAAACATACGGTTTGGTATTTCGGTTGTAAATTTAAAAAAAAAAAAAAAAGAGAGAGAGAAAGAAAAGGAAACTTCTGTATGATAAGAAACAGGGCTGAAAATATGGTCATTTGGACGTACCCTGCTCGGAAACCGCCTGGCTCTTTCAAGAATTTTCTTCTTCTTTGTTCTTGCCCACATGGATAGATTGCCCTATTCGTTAAAATGCGTGTATGGACTTTACTTACATAACTTTGTGCCAGGGCTATGGCCGACGGGAATTTGGGTTGTTATCTGGCTGGCTGGTGACGTCGCCTTTCTTATATAGTGGTACGATGATGGATGCGACACCATTGTTTGTATGGAAACATCGTGCAATGATCAATTCCCACATTTGTTGAAAAAAGACTACCAGAAAATCGATACAACATACATTTGCATGTTTTCAACATTTCACTCTATTGTTTTGTCAGGGCCTGTGCTTTTCCCAGACTGAGATGACCCTTACTGGCATTTGAAACGTGCTGTCTGGAAATCGCTTCATTAAATGATGTATCCGATAACACCCAGTGTTTTTCATCAACCTTTGATTCGCATTCTCAGGATGTGGCGTTATATCCAATTCATTAAACAGCGAGAAGCAAAAAAAACTTCGTACCACTGATCTATCGGTATGGAATTGAGAGTAACCGGAATTTTGTTGTTGTTGTTGGTGGTTGTGGTGTTGTTGTTGTTGTTGTTGTTGTTCCTGCACACACCTGACCGTCTTTCCTGCCAAAATAGTTTAGAATCATGTACTGGCCGCTGATCATTTTATAGACACAACTGTGCTTGATCAGACGCCGTGTTTTCTTCTTTCGGTTTTAACCATACTATTTATATTCCATTTCTTTCTTAAACGTACGCCTCTTTTTTTTGTTGACAATAATGTCTTTGCCACTCACTAAATTCCTCGTAACCCCTAACTGCTTGTCTTTTTTGCATTGACATTCAGCAAACAAACCAGTCGCTCGTTATCGCTTCGTTTCCTGTTGTGATCATCAAGCATGCAGCTGCACTGCATGGACGATTTTGACAAACAATATCTAAAGACGCATCGATTCTGTATCGAGAACTGAAAAAAAAGCGTTATCTCCAAATGAACAACAAGACAGATATTGCTCATCTTGAATAAATTGGCACAAATACTCCTCCTTCATTATAATGAGTTCTAGAGAGTTTGAATTGCACAGTAACTGAATACAAATTCTTGATCCGCTCTAAATAAACTCTACAGGCAAGGGGCAGTTGAATCATCCGATCGCCAACACATCAATCGCAACTGTACGCAGGACAACAGGCCTTTTGACAGATTAGGACATACTCACACTAGCACTATGCGGTGAAACAAAAGTAAAATCACCACTAAAAATCGGGGACGCTCAAAAACGTGCCGTTCCAAAATGACACAGTTACAACATATAACAACAATTCAAAAAGGATTGACCAATGAATATTCACAACGTAACGTTTAGATTGTCCTTTCCACATAATACTTCCTCCTCCTCATTTTTTCTCCACTTCCTCCTCCTCTCCTCAGCTTCCTCACATCCTCCTCCGCCTCCTCTCTCCTCCTCCTCATCCTAATCATCATCATCATCATCGTCATCATATCGTTCCACACATGAATGAAATATTACTTATGTCTCCATCCATGGCGTTTCACCACCCTCCCCTTCCCCCTCCCCCCCCCCCACCCCCCCCCCCCCAGTTCTTGCATTAAAGTCACGCCCATAAGCATCAATGCACATTTTTGTTTTGAAGGACATGTACTTGAAAATGTCTTTAAATTTAGGTTTACGGACACTATCTTAATTTCCATCGTATTATACAGAGGCTTCATTTTCTGGCACTGATCTAACGTGCCCACCAAGATGGAACATCCTTGTCACTTTGAGATAACAAAACGTGCTTATATTGACGTTCAAATACGTGGCCAACAACGGACATTGGCACAGAAACGAATTTTGATAAGGAATTTTTCGAATCATGAGCAAACACATCACCTGAGTCTTCCTGGACGAGAAAGCTTTTTTTCGCAGGCAGCAGACAGGCAAATTTGACATAATCGGACATACTCTTAAGCCAAACAGTCATCGACAAAAGGTTTCAGTCATGACAGGAGAGAGAGAAGAAAGAGACGAGAGAGAGCGAGAGAGAGAGAGAGAGACAGACAGACAGCACCAGACAGAGGAGTGAACGCAGACGAAGATGTGGGAGATAAAAACCAATTTGGTCCACTGTCAAAACTCAGCAGAGTTTGTAGGCCGCTCGAACAGTCGTTGCCTGGTCAGAATAAGCAGATTACCCGCTAGACCTACACACACACACACACACACACAACACACACACACACACAACACCCACACACACACGTTAGAAGGGACCAACGTTGAGGAAAAATTAAATATCCGGGAGTGATTGTGCACAGTGTGCGAAAGGACTGTCTGCTCAGTGATGTACATTTTCACAACAAAACACCTGTGTTTAATAACTTCGATTGCACTTTTCCAATGCGACATTTTTCTTTTTTCTATTCTTTTCTTTTTCCCTTTTTTTCCTTTTGTTTCAGTCAATTCTTTTTTGAGGTTTGATGTACAATTGCTTTCCATACTATAACTTTACTATATACTGTCCTTATTTGTTTTTTTCTTTTCCGCCAGGACTTACACGATGAAGTCAAATTCTTAATCAGGAAAGGTAGTTTGCATCCAGATGTCAGCGTTGAGGACGCGGAACTCAAAACTGGGTTTGTCATTAGCCCCACTGCTTCCAGTGATACTCCGACTGGTCCTTAGCTTTTGGATCTGCAATGTATGGAGCCATATAAGACACAAACAGGAGGCAAAATAAGCCAAGGTATCAATTCAAGAGACAGGGGGACGAGGGATGGTGATGAAGGCTGTTGGAAAGGGGTGGGTGGGGGGGAGGGGTAGTTTGGGGGGGGGGGTAGGGGCTGGGGAGGAGAAGAAGGACGATTGGCAAATGTAATAGCCAGAGGCTGTTCACCCCCCGTGATAACAGGATAAACGTTGGCTGTATAAAGGTCAAATGTGCGGCTGTCACCACACTGTTGTCAAAAGTCATATTTTGTTGTTGCACAGCCTGTGTTTTTGCCGTCGTTGTTGCGGGAAATTAGCAATTGCTACACATCGGTCTGTTTCCGTTTTCTACTCCAGTTCTTATAGTTCTCTCCTGTGTGTGTGTGTGTGTCGTGTTGTGTGTGTGTGTGTGTGTGTGCTGTGGTGGGTGCTGCGCCGCGCGTCGCGCGTGTGTGTGGTGTGCATTATTACACATGTCGTGTGTGTGTGTGTCTGTACTGTCTGTCTGTCTGTCACTGTGTCGTCTGTCTGTCTGTCTTCTGTCTGTCCATTAGTCAAAAGGTGTTCCCCAACTCGCACCAGACCAAGACTACCGGGTGATCCCTTCTCAAAATTTGTAGGTATGTTCATTACAGTCACGGATGATGCCCAATGTGGTTTAGTTTACCCGTAAATAGCCGAGTAATACGGCTGTAACGGCCTAACGGTTTTTCTTCTCTTCATGCAATATCTCAGAAAGTAACTTGGCCGATCTTTCTGAAAATTTGTAGTCATGTTCATTATGGGTATGGATGATGCACAAATGTTTAAGTTTACCGTGCATGGCCGTTACAACACGGCTGTACCGGCCCATAATGGTTTTTTCTTAAGGAATATCTGTTTCGAAAGTACTTGGCCGATCCCTTCTCAAAATTGACGGTATGTTCCATTATGGTCACGGATAGATACCCGATGTTTTATTTTACAGTTATAACCGTTAGCTAATGGCTATACGAACGCCCATAACGGTTTTTTCGTCACAATGGAATATCTCAGAAATACACTTGGCCGACTTTCTGACAAATTGTAGGACTGTTCATTATGGGTTACGTATGATGTCAGGATGTTTTATTTTACGGTTCATAGCCGTTAACTAGCGGCTGTAACGGCCCCCATAACGGTTTTATTATTCATGGAATATCTCAGACTAAGTACTTGAGCTGATCTTTGTGAAAATCCGCAGTTATGTTCATTATGGGTCACGGATGATGCGAATGTTGTTATTTTTACCCCGTACATCCGTACTAACGGCTAAAAACGGCCTATTAACTGATTATTTATGGAATACCTCAGAAAGTACTTGGCCGCTGCTTCCTCACGAACTTTAGTAGGTATAATTCACTATGGATCACGGGTGCTACCTGATAGTTTAATTTGCCGTGACATCCGTTCCTACGGATTTTTAACAACCAATAAACGGTTTATTTTTCTTTATGGAAGATTCTCAGAATACTTGGCCGATCTTAATGAAAAATTTCAAATGTGTTCATCATTGGTCAGGGATGATGGCCGCTGCTTATGTTACCGTTTTCAGCCGTACTAACCGGCTATAATGGCCCATCATTGTTTTCTCTTGTTTTAAGAATATCTCAGAAAATATTGGACAGATTCTCCTGTTCTGATTTAATCCACGCCCCTGGTGGATGATCTTTTGTTTCAGAGAAATCAGTCTTCGTACCTTTGACCGATGAAATATCCCCCTGCAGCAGCAGTAGCAACAACGAAAAGGCAAACAACAACAAACAAAAACCCAAAAAACAACAAAAACCGTCCTTTTCATTCACTGTCAAGAAGTTACAACTGGTTTGGTTGAAGGCTACAGAGCTACCTCTTTTGAATTTTTTGGTTGTTGTTTTTTTGTGGTTGATACTGTCTCCATAACAAAGTTTGTAAAACAGAACACTAACCGTGCTTAGTGTAAATAAAGGTGTGGGGGTTTAAATGGAAAACATACCAGTGAGGGGTAAGTCAGAAACAAAAATCTGCACAGAAGTTCCCGCTTCAGTTTCAGTTTTATCTATAGTCCAACCTTCAACATGGGCCCCTTCAGGTCTGCTACCCACAGTAGCAACAAAACAAAAAACAAAACAACAACAAAAACAAAAACAAAACATAATAATCTGTTACAAAATGCCAGCAAAAACACAGAAACGCAGACGTACACTTACACCAATTCATGACCGACCCATTAACAATTCATGACTTACTACCTGAATTGATGACTCGTTTAACCAAAACTAAAGAAAAGTGAACTGAAGTATTACATCTACAATTGCATTGACGAGGCCACATGCCATACTGGGCTCTATGCGTGCTTGAAAAAAAAAATCGATTTTATTTCCGAACAAAAAGATATGAATATAACACTGGATTATATTTAGTGAGTGCACCAAGCGTTTTTTTACAGGAGAGTGTAAAACGCTCGAACGAGTTTCTGTCCTGCATTTAGCCGGCTTTGTTGTGCCAACTGTGGTTGGTGAGTAAACGGGTCTTCCAGACTGGTACATCTCCTTTGTTATCCTCCTCCACACCTCCCCCCCCCACCATGCCGCACCCAAACAAAAAAAAAAAAAAAAAAAAAAAAACAAAAAAAAAACCAAACCCCCACAGAGGAGCCATGTTTTACCACGTCGGCAGTGAGGTCAATCCCGATGATGTATCCCGTCGGCCCCACCGTTTTCTGAGGGTGACACGATAGCTTCCGGGTCCACAGCCAATGTCAAGGATGCGTTTTTTCCCTGCACTTTCTCCGGGGATGACCCGACCGGTTCCCCAGATCTAAAAGATGGGAGATAGAGACAGAGAGAGAGGCAGAGAGAGAGAGAGAGAGAGAGAGAGAGAGAGCGAGTAGAGAGAGAGAGCGAGAGAGAAAATGGGTCAGTGGGTAAAAGTTATATCAGAACCTATGCATGTTAAACATAACTTACAAACAGCAATGCGCCAATTGTAATAATCAAGCACCCACCACACACACAAACACACACCCACACACACACAACACACACTACCACAAAACAAACCACTACACCTCACCAACACCCACCACACACACCACAACCACACACGCACACAACGCTACACTTAGTAACAAACACTCCAAATATGCCCAAAATCTCCGAGCACAGATTTACTAATCGCGCTGGTTTCACACACACACACCCACACCACACCACACAACACAAACACCACACAACAAAACACACACACCAACGCACATACCAACACACCACACACACAAACACACACAAAACACAAACAAGCATTCTCTCTCTCTCTCTCTCTCTCTCTCTCATCTCTCTGTATCTCTATGTCCCAACACACACAAAAACCCAACC
>JADBJO010031196.1:0-17011 GCA_016801955.1 Conus betulinus | reverse complement strand
ACTGACACACAGGGGGCTGACGTGCGGGAAACGAAAACCTAAAATGAAGTAAACAGTAAGCAAGGGAGGGACAATCCTCTTCAACTCTTACATCCCCTTCCTGCGACTTGGAAAGAGGAGGGGGTGGGCGAAGGAAAAGCACCTACTGATCAAAATAAAGCACTAGCTAGAAGAATAGAGAGGGATGACTCTCTCCAACTCTTGCATCCCCCTCCCGCGATGTAGGAAGAGGAGATTGGAGCCAGGGGGGTACGGGTTGGGACAGGAACATAGTTCTAATTCAAATAAACAAAGGGGGTAAAAAACAGAAATGAAATGATGAAATCAACAGTCAAATAAAACAAGCAAAAAGCGAGAGAAAGAACACTAAACTACCTCAAACATGCTCAACAGAGCAGGGGGAAGAAAAGGAAATCTTACCTGAAATATGTATGGAGAGAGGGGAGACGAACACAATCTTGTCTACTAGACCCCAAGACCACAGCACAAAAAAAAATAATACATGTATACTTAATATTTCATTCTTAAATGTCGAAAATAACCAAAACATTTTCTTTCTTTAAACCACTTTCAAGTGGGGTCACCACGGTCACACTACGGTCTTTACATCCACAGTTACATGCAAAGACAATCCTGCGCCCCACCGCAACCACACAGCTGACTCCCTTACTTCCAGTGAATACCAATCAAACACCAATCAAAATGCTTCCCTAGAAAAAAAAGAGAATTATGTTTCCTTTCTTTTGCGCCTCTTTATCTTTTGTTTTAGTCTTTTTTTTTTCTTTGGCCAACACATATGTATAATCACTCACTCTTTTTTTCTCCCTTTTCTGGGTCACAAAGTTATTGACCCGCCCCACGCAAACAAATTGCTAAGGGTGCATAGACGCTAACTCTCAATCAAAGCATTATTATTACTGTCAGTGGACACCACACCAAGGGTCAAGATGGGGGCTGGCAAGCTACCAAAACCCGGGCGTCAAATACAGGGTGCTTATCCTAAAACGGCAAGACACCTAGATCAGTAAAATAAATCCATACTTGCCTTATAGTCGATCACAGGATCTTAACGAGAGACAAGACACCTAGACAGTAAAATAAACTACCTCTCCAGTGGGTTGAACACGGTAGAATCTGGAAATGATACCCATCACGTACAATAAATAATTCAGAAATTAAAGTCACATTAAAAAAACTTGTGTTGAAAGTTATCAAATATGTTCACACATCTCATACTCACTCTAGTATCAACAACTACTCTCTCTCTCTCTCTCTCTCTCTCTCTCTCTCTCTCTCTCGTTTAACTTACTCTTTTCTTTCCCTCCTTCTCGTCTGCGGCCTCCGCCAAAAGTGCCAAGCAATTCCATTTAATAAGAGCACAAATCACAACCCGACCAATCAGGAACAAGCACCCTGTAGAGATGAGCTGTCAATCAGAAACTCTCTCTCTCTCTCTCTCTCTCTCTCTCTCTCTCTCTCTCTTCCACGGGACGCACGACACTGGTAAACACAGGAAGCTCCACACCCGGTCAGCCAGAATGGGCACCCTGCTAGTCCACTGTGCTCCTCTCACGTCCTGTGCCTGAGGTCCGTGCCTCTGTGCGTTTCCCTCCGCCACATGGATGTAAGACGACTCTGTGTGTGTGTGTGCGAGCGTGCGTGCGTGCGTGTGCGTGTTGCTGCCCCCTTTTTTTCCATCTTGGGACGAGCCACGGCTGGGATTCGAACCCGTGCCCCTCTGGACATGCTCATTTCCACTTAATGACTCGCGCACTAACCACTGAGCCACTGGGACACCTGATATTTGTAGGAAAGTTAAGCCTTATGAAGTTCACTTTTGTTCCTCCTTGACCAGATCCAGCTTGAACACCTCTCTGCTGCTTCTGCCATTGCTTTCAGGGCTCTGGTTTTTTTCCCTCCCTGCAACTGAGAGCTGTTTCATGAGGCTGTATGCAGACGTTCCTACAAACCCCTAGCTCCAATTTCTGCAGTGAGGACTTTGACCTGATAGCCTTCTCTCCTCAGGCTGTTTGCCAGATCAGCATACTTTTCAGTCTTGTAGTAGATTTGAGCTGCCTCCATTCTGTTGCATGTTCTGAGTGGCACTGTTGTTCTTGGCCATGATTCGCTACCTCCTGCCGTGAAGAATGTTGCGGGTGCTTTTGGAGTCCTGACTTTCCCTTTTGTGGTCTTGGTACTAGCCCAGACTACTTGTACAATCTCTTTGAGCACTTGGTTATGCCTCCATGTGTACCTTCCTTGAGCCAGGGCTACTTTACATGAGCTTAGGACATGCTCCACTGTTTGTTTTTTCATGGCAGAGGGGGCATGAAGGATCGTTTGTTTTTTCCCCACTTCACCAGGTTTGCATTTGAGGGCAGAAGGTCATATGCAGATGTGACGTCAACGTAAATTATGACGTCAAGGTAAAATTAGGTAAGTACATGACGAAAATAATAATATTGACGAGAGAGAGAGAGCAAGAACTAACGGCCGAGGCTTTGGTGTGCAGCTTAGTTTTATTTTGTTTAAATCGTCGTTTTCTCCGTAGTGGTACTATGTGGAGATGCTGACTTTCAAGTCAGTAGTGCGTCGATGTTAATGTGTATGTGCGATACTTCTGATGACGGTACCAGTGAAATATGTACCAGGAAATTTATTTGTAATAAAAATTGTTGCGAAGGCTGTGCCGCCGAGAAAGACTTAAAACTCCTGCAAGAAAATATATGTGCGCTAATTGTACCACCTCATATGTGTCGGTGGGCTGAGTTTATTGATGTGAAACATTGTAATATCAATACACGGAGAAGTTAATTAAATTTTGTTTTAGATCAACTACACGTCGAATCGAAGTTTATCGTGTTCTATGGAACTTTGCTGAAATCGTGTTCTCCGGGGTTTACTGTGCCTTGTGAATCTGCAGTTCTTCTTCTATGGATTGCTTTGCATTGTGGATCTGCGGCTCTTCTGCTATGGATTAAGTGCTTTGTGAATGTGAATCTGCAGTTCTTCTTCTATGGACTGCTTTGCATTGTAGATCTGCAGCTCTTCTGCTATGGATTAATGTGCTTTGTGAATGTGAATCTGCGGTTCTTCTTCTGATAGTTCAACGTAATTTATTGTGTTTGCTGTGTGGAGAACATGTTTCTTTCTTCGTCGTCGTTTGTGTTTATGAACAGCCGTGCTTATTGTGTGGGGGACCTTGGTTATCCTTCTTTGCGTTCTTTTTAGTGTTGTAGACTGTGGCTTGAGTACTGTGGAACCGAGTGTGTTGACTGTATATGTGAGACACTGTGGACGGCGCCGGCGAGATCTGTGAGTGATATCAAGATATGTAATATAAACGCTGATATCTGATAATTGAAGTTCCTATGTATTGATAGCTTGATCTATATGCTATGTAGTGACATATTTGATTTGTACCAGTTCACATGAATGTATATTTTGATGGTTCAGGCAGCATAATTATAAAGAAAAAATTTAACTCGTGTGTTGCCTGGCTATCCATGTGCGTATGGTGTGGGTGTGTGTAGGGACTAATTATTACACGCATCCAAACTTGAGAGAACAGGAGTCAGACAGCAAAACACGCACCGCACACCATCCATAACAGCAGATCTGAGAATGAAGCTGATCCTTAGAGGGGCCATGTGCCAAATGTCATTCCAAGTGAGACTTCTTTTGGAGTGCATTCTCCCACGTTGTCCATTGACCTTGCTGGCTCTGCTGGACTGCTTTTTGGAGTCTTTTTTTTGTCTTCTTTTCTCATCTCCTGAATCATCATGTCATCTCTTTTGGCTTTTCCTTTGGCCTTTGACCACCTTTCAGTTTTTGATCATCCCCAGTCCTTGTCTGTTGGTCTGTGTGTGTCCTGTTATTTCTCTGATCTTGACACTTTCTTTTCCAGAATCAATCGCCTCTTGAACTTTCCATTTTCTGCCTGTCTTCAGCTGGGGCTTGATTGCTGCTACCACCTTGTCTCCTGAGTCCTCCAGTATGCTTTGAAGTCTGATCTTCCCTGCTTTGTATTCCTCCAGGATGGATTTCAGTGGTAGTTTCAGCTTTGCCTGGCGACAGTACAGCGCTATGTCAGTCAGACAGGGTGGGACACCAAGCCATTTCCTTGTGAACTTGTTGATTTTGGCTTCCATTGCCTCCACTATGCTGGTGCAAATGTCGTATATCATCAGAGGCCATAGGAGCTTTGGTATCAGCATGAAATGCAGACACCAGACCTTGTATTTGCCAGGGAGCCCACACTGGTCAATGGTCTCCAAGCCTTCTTCCGACGTCTGTTTGGTTTCTTTTGCTCTCTGTGTGTCTTTCAGCGTATCATCATACCATCTTCCAAGGCTCTTGACTGGCTCTTCTGTAACTGTTGGAATGGCCTGGTTGGCAACACTGAAGACCACAGATTCGGCCACTTTTCCTTTCCTCAGTGAGAGACTCCGTGATTTCTTTGGCTTGAACTTCATTCTGGATGAGGCAACTATGTCATCCAGCCTCTCCAGCACATGACGTGTCTCGTTTTCTCTGGATGAAATCACTGTAGTGTCATCCATGAAAGCCTTGAGAGGGGGCATTTTGTATCCATCGCCAAGGTCTGTTTGTCTTGCGTTGCTTGTTGCTGCTTCAAGATGACTTTCTACCTTCTTCTATCTATCTATTCTACCTTCTTCTATCTATCTTCCACCGTATAAATTCCCAACACTTTGAAAGAATCACATCTTTTCATCTCTTATCAAGAGCCAGCCATGGAACGGTTCATTAGACGGCAGCACAATTCATGCTGATTGCTCCGTTATCTTCCCTGAGCTGTTTCCTTGAAATACACGGTAAACACCAAGCCCAGCCATTCCTGCTTTCTGCACGGTTGCTGACCACAAGGTAAGATGTTCGTGCTTCTCAACCTTCTCTTTCATGTCGGTGTCTAGAACTTCATGGCTCTGTTGTTTTTCAGTCCAAATGACCTGGACACTGTTGATTCGTTCCAGTCAGCAGTCGTCAGGTAACAGCCCACAAAGTCATGGACACCTTGATTCCAGACGTGGGGCTGAGGATTACTGGTTTTCCTCAGGGCACTGTGCTCAACCCTTTCAAACAGCGTCAAATTACTTAAAACAAATCTATTCAAGATAGTATTGTTCAAAGGTCTGTTCAGGTCCTTCGTCAAATATTTAATGAGCAAGTTTGATGATGTTATCCGAAACCTAATCTTCATAAAACTTTGTTAGCCCCATAATTTATTTCTTTGTTTTTGAATGTTTGTTTGATGCAAATTAATTGCATTATTGTTTAACTCTGTAACCTGTACATCTACTCAGATATTTTTCCCTGACTGCCTTAAAACCGGCACTGTAGGTGGGTTATTGCAAACGTCATCTTTTGATGCAAAATCCTTTTAAGTGCCGTCAATGTGAATTTTTAACGTCTGTATGGAGAGTGACTGGACGAGGTAACTGCCCTGACATGGCCCATTGTGGTCAGCTGGACTATAAGCAACATAAACTAAAAGGTCAAATCCCTCCATTTCAAAACTCTTGAAAAATCTTGTTTCATCTTAGCTTATGTATCGTCTGAATGCAAACAACTTTTGGACTGAGTTTCATTCATGATACAGAGCCAGTCTGGAACAAAGTCTCCCTTTTAAAGAGAATGTATTGAACGTTCAAAGTCGAGACAGATAAAAAGAGCTCCTTTATTTCTCTTCTGATCTCATTGCTGCTTTTGATTTTTTTTTTTTTAACTGTGTCAAGACCATTATTGAATTTCACAATAAAGGTTTTTTTTGTTTGTTTTTGTTTTTGTTTTTCAGATTTGTCAAACAGATTCTATCTTCAGCATCTTGTCTGATGCATTTTCCTGCCTTATGGTGTCCCACAAGGTTCAGTCTTAGGACCCACTCTTTTCCTGCTGTATACACAACCTCTGTCCGATATCACCTTCATATATTTGACAGTGATACTTACCTTTTTAATTTGGTTGGACCTTTAGAGTTTCAGTATATGTGTATGGTGACAGTGGTGTTGACAGTGTTGTGGTGATGGTGACAGTGGTGTTGACAGTGTTTGCGGTGATGGTGACAGTGGTGTTGACAGCGTTGTGGTATGGTGACAGTGGTGTTGACAGTGTTGTGATGATGGTGACAGTGGTGTTGACAGTGTTGTGGTGATGGTGACAGTGGTGTTGACAGTGTTGTGGTATGGTGACAGTGGTGTTGACAGTGTTGTAATGATGGTGACAGTGGTGTTGACAGTGTTGTGGTGATGGTGACAGTGGTGTGTTGACAGTGTTGTGGTGTTGGTGACAGTGGTGTTGACAGTGTAGTGGTGATGGTGGACAGTGGTGTTGATAGTTTTGGGGTGATGGTGACAGTGGTGTTGACAGTGTTTTGGTGATGGTGACAGTGGTGTTGACAGTGTTGTAGTGGTGGTAACTGTTGACAGTGTTGTGGTAATGGTGACAGATGTTTTGACAGTGCAGTGATGATGGTGACAGTGGTGTTGACAGTGTTGTGGTGATGGTGACAGTGGCGTTGACAGTGTTGTGGTGATGGTGACAGTCGTGTTGACAGTGTTGTGGTGATGGTGACAGTGGTGTTGACAGTGTTGTGGTGATGGTGACAGTCATGTTGACAGTGTTGTGGTGATGGTGACAGTCGTGTTGACAGTGTTGTGGTGATGGTGACTGTGCTGTTGACCGTGTTGTGGTGATGTGGCTGTGCTGTTGACCGTGTTGTGGTGATGGTAACAGTCGTGTTATGGCGATGATGACAGTGACGTTGACAGTGTTGTGGTGATGGTGACAGTGTTGTGGTGATGGTGACAGTGGTGTTGACAGTGCTGTGATGATGGTGACAGTCGTCTTGACAGTGTTGTGGTGATGATGGTGACTGTTGACAGTGTAGTGGTGATGGTGACAGTGGTGTTGACAGTGTAGTGGTGATGCTGACAGTGGTGTTGACAGTGTTGTGGTGATGGTGACAATGGTGTTGACAGTGTTGTGGTGATGGTGACAGTGGTGTTGACAGTGTTGTGGTGATGGTGACAGTGGTGATGGTGACAGTGGTGATGGTGACAGTGGTGTGATGATAGTGTTGGGGGTGATGGTGACAGTGGTGATGGTGATAGTGGTGTTGAGAGTGTTGTGATGATGGTGACAGTCGTGTGGTTTGACAGTGTTGTGGTGATGGTGGTGACAGTGGTGATGGTGACAGTGGTGTGATAGTGTTGGGGGGATGGTGACAGTGGTGTTGACAGTGTTGTGGTGATGGTGACAGTGGTGTTGACAGTGTTGTGGTGATGGTGACGGTGGTGATGGTGACAGTGGTGTTGAGAGTGTTGTGATGATGGTGACAGTCGTGTTGACAGTGTTGTGGTGATGGTGACAGTCGTGTAGACAGTGTTGTGGTGATGGTGACCGTGGTGTTGACAGTGTTGTGGTGATGGTGACAGTCGTGTTGACAGTGTTGTGATGATGGTGACAATGGTGTTGGTGACAGTGGTGTTGAGAGTGTTGTGTGTGATGATGACAGTCGTCTTGACAGTGTTGTGGTATTGGTGACAGTGGTGTTGACGGTGTTGTGGTGATGGTGACAGTGGTGTTGACAGTGTTGTGGTGATAGTGACTGTTGACATTGTTGTGGTGATGGTGACAGTGATGTTCACAGTATTGTGTGGTGATGGTGACAGTGTGTTGTTGACAGTGTTGTGTGATGGTGACAGTGGTGTTGACAGTGTTGTGGTGATGGTGACAGTGGTGTTGACAGTGTTGTTGTGGTGATGGTGACAGTGGTGATGGTGACAGTGTGTTGACAGTGTTGTGGTGATTGTGACAGTGGTGTTGACAGTGTTGTGGTGATGGTGACTGTGGTGATGGTGACAATGTTGTGGTGATGGTTACAATGTTGTGATGATGGTGACAGTGGTGATGGTGACAGTGGTGTTGACAGTGTTGCGGTGATGGTGACAGTGGTGTTGACAGTGTTGTGGTGATGGTGACAGCGGTGTTCACAGTGTTGTGGTGATGGTGACAGTGGTGATGGTGACAGTGTTGATGGTGACAGTGTTGTGGTGATGGTGACAGTGGTGTTGACAGTGCTGTGGTGTTGGTGGCAGTGGTGTTGACAGTGTTGTGGTGATGGTGACAGTGGTGTTGACAGTGTTGTGGTGATGGTGACGGTGGTGTTGACAGCGTTGTGGTGATGGTGACAGTGGTGTTGACAGTGTTGTGGTGATGGGTGACAGTGGTGTTGACAGTGCTGTGGTGATGGTGACAGTCGTGTTGACAGTGTTGTGGTGATGGTGACAGTGGTGTTGACAGTGTTGTGGTGATCGTGACAGTGGTGTTGACAGTGTTGTGGTGATGGTGACAGTGGTGTTGACAGTGCTGTGGTGATAGTGACAGTGGTGTTGACAGTGTTGTGGTGATGGTGACAGTGGTGTTGACAGTGTTGTGGTGATGATGACAGTGGTGTTGACAGTGCTGTGGTGATAGTGACAGTGGTGTGACAGTGCGCCCCACCGCAACCACACAGCTGACTCCCTTACTTCCAGTGAATACCAATCAAAACACCAATCAAAATGCTTCCCTAGAAAAAAAAGAGAATTATGTTTCCTTTCTTTTGCGCCTCTTTATCTTTTGTTTTAGTCTTTTTTTTTTCTTTGGCCAACACATATGTATAATCACTCACTCTTTTTTTTTTCTCCTTTTCTGGGTCACAAAGTTATTGACCCGCCCCACGCAAACAAATTGCTAAGGGTGCATTGACGCTAACTCTCAATCAAAGCATTATTATTACTGTCAGTGGACACCACACCAAGGGTCAAGATGGGGGCTGGCAAGCTACCAAAACCCGGGCGTCAAATACAGGGTGCTTATCCTAAAACGGCAAGACACCTAGATCAGTAAAATAAATCCATACTTGCCTTATAGTCGATCACAGGATCTTAACGAGAGACAAGACACCTAGACAGTAAAATAAACTACCTCTCCAGTGGGTTGAACACGGTAGAATCTGGAAATGATACCCATCACGTACAATAAATAATTCAGAAATTTAAAGTCACATTAAAAAAACTGTGTTGAAAGTTATCAAATATGTTCACACATCTCATACTCACTCTAGTATCAACAACTACTCTCTCTCTCTCTCTCTCTCTCTCTCTCTCTCTCTCTCGTTTAACTTACTCTTTTCTTTCCCTCCTTCTCGTCTGCGGCCTCCGCCAAAAGTGCCAAGCAATTCCATTTAATAAGAGCACAAATCACAACCCGACCAATCAGGAACAAGCACCCTGTAGAGATGAGCTGTCAATCAGAAACTTTCTCTCTCTCTCTCTCTCTCTCTCTCTCTCTCTCTCTCTCTCTCTCTCTCTCTCTCTCTCTTCCACGGGACGCACGACACTGGTAAACACACAGGAAGCTCCACACCCGGTCAGCCAGAACGGGCACCCTGCTAGTCCACTGTGCTCCTCTCACGTCCTGTGCCTGAGGTCCGTGCCTCTGTGCGTTTCCCTCCGCCACATGGATGTAAGACGACTCTGTGTGTGTGTGTGCGAGCGTGCGTGCGTGCGTGTGCGTGTGTGTCTTGGGAGGGGGTTGAAGATTAATTGCTATTCTAAAGATAACGAGAAAATGTATGTTAAATGTTGTTGTTGTTGTTTTCCTTGAAATGTATTCACACAGCTAAAGGATTTCGGTGATACAGTGATTGTGTTCTTTTTTGTTTCTTTGTTTGCTTTTTTTTTTTTTTTTTTTTTTTCTTTTGCTTTTTGTGTCTATGTTTGTGTGGTTATCCTTGAGAGTGTTTCGGCCCTTATCTCCTGACACTCTAGGGGGGTTGGGCACACACCCGGTTCATGACTCCGGATGTCCCTCTGCTGCCCCTTTTTTTTTTTCCATCTTGGGACGAGCCACGGCTGGGATTCGAACCCGTGCCCCTCTGGACATGCTCATTTCCACTTAATGACTCGCGCACTAACCACTGAGCCACTGGGACACCTGATATTTGTAGGAAAGTTAAGCCTTATGAAGTTCACTTTTGTTCCTCCTTGACCAGATCCAGCTTGAACACCTCTCTGCTGCTTCTGCCATTGCTTTCAGGGCTCTGGTTTTTTTCCCTCCCTGCAACTGAGAGCTGTTTCATGAGGCTGTATGCAGACGTCCTACAAACCCCCTAGCTCAATTTCTGCAGTGAGGACTTTGACCTGATAGCCTTCTCTCCTCAGGCTGTTTGCCAGATCAGCATACTTTTCAGTCTTGTAGATTTGAGCTGCCTCCATTCTGTTCTCATATGGCACCGTGAGCTTGATCATGATCAGCTTGGTTGACTGAGAGTGGACTACTATGTCTGGTCTCATGCCACTCTTGCTGATGATCTCTGGGTGACTCTTCCGTCTGGGAGGTCTGCAGTGCACGCCCAGTCATCTGCGCCGTCCAGCAGACTCTGCCTGCATGTTCTGAGTGGCACTGTTGTCCTTGGCCATGATTCGCTACCTCCTGCCGTGAAGAATGTTGCGGGTGCTTTTGGAGTCCTGACTTTCCCTTTTGTGGTCTTGGTACTAGCCCAGACTACTTGTACAATCTCTTTGAGCACTTGGTTATGCCTCCATGTGTACCTTCCTTGAGCCAGGGCTACTTTACATGAGCTTAGGACATGCTCCACTGTTTGTTTTTTCATGGCAGAGGGGGCATGAAGGATCGTTTGTTTTTCCCCACTTCACCAGGTTTGCATTTGAGGGCAGAAGGTCATATGCAGATGTGACGTCAACGTAAATTATGACGTCAAGGTAAAATTAGGTAAGTACATGACGAAAATAATAATATTGACGAGAGAGAGAGAGCAAGAACTAACGGCCGAGGCTTTGGTGTGCAGCTTAGTTTATTTTGTTTAAATCGTCGTTTTCTCCGTAGTGGTACTATGTGGAGATGCTGACTTCAAGTCAGTAGTGCGTCGATGTTTAATGTGTATGTGCGATACTTCTGATGACGGTACCAGTGAAATATGTACCAGGAAATTTATTTGTAATAAAAAATTGTTGTGAAGGCTGTGCCGCCGAGAAAGACTTAAAACTCCTGCAAGAAAATATATGTGCGCTAATTGTACCACCTCATATGTGTCGGTGGGCTGAGTTTATTGATGTGAACATTGTAATATCAATACACGGAGAAGTTAATTAAATTTTTGTTTTAGATCAACTACACGTCGAATCGAAGTTTATCGTGTGTTCTATGGAACTTTGCTGAAATCGTGTTCTCCGGGGTTTACTGTGCCTTGTGAATCTGCAGTTCTTCTTCTATGGATTGCTTTGCATTGTGGATCTGCGGCTCTTCTGCTATGGATTAATGTGCTTTGTGAATGTGAATCTGCAGTTCTTCTTCTATGGACTGCTTTGCATTGTAGATCTGCAGCTCTTCTGCTATGGATTAATGTGCTTTGTGAATGTGAATCTGCGGTTCTTCTTCTGATAGTTCAACGTAATTTATTGTGCTTGCTGTGTGGAGAACATGTTTTCTTCTTCGTCGTCGCCGTTTGTGTTTATGAACAGCCGTGCTTATTGTGTGGGGACCTTGGTTATCCTTCTTTGCGTTCTTTTAGTGTTGTAGACTGTGGCTTGAGTACTGTGGAACCGAGTGTGTTGACTGTATATGTGAGACACTGTGGACGGCGCCGGCGAGATCTGTGAGTGATATCAAGATATGTAATATAAACGCTGATATCTGATAATTGAAGTTCCTATGTATTGATAGCTTGATCTATATGCTATGTAGTGACATATGTTGATTTGTACCAGTTCACATGAATGTATATTTTGATGGTTCAGGCAGCATAATTATAAAGAAAAAATTTAACTCGTGTGTTGCCTGGCTATCCATGTGCGTATGGTGTGGGTGTGTGTAGGGACTAATTATTACACGCATCCAAACTTTTGAGAACAGGAGTCAGACAGCAAAACACGCACCGCACACCATCCATAACAGCAGATCTGAGAATGAAGCTGATCCTTAGAGGGGCCATGTGCCAAATGTCATTCCAAGTGAGACTTCTTTGGAGTGCATTCTCCCACGTTGTCCCATTGACCTTGCTGGCTCTGCTGGACTGCTTTTTGGAGTCTTTTTTGTCTTCTTTTTCTCATCTCCTGAATCATCATGTCTCTTTTGGCTTTTCCTTTGGCCTTTGACCACCTTTCAGTTTTGATCATCCCCAGTCCTTGTCTGTTGGTCTGTGTGTGTCCTGTTATTTCTCTGATCTTGACACTTTCTTTTCCAGAATCAATCGCCTCTTGAACTTTCCATTTCTGCCTGTCTTCAGCTGGGGCTTGATTGCTGCTACCACCTTGTCTCCTGAGTCCTCCAGTATGCTTTGAAGTCTGATCTTCCCTGCTTTGTATTCCTCCAGGATGGATTTCAGTGGTAGTTTCAGCTTTGCTTGGCGACAGTACAGCGCTATGTCAGTCAGACAGGGTGGGACACCAAGCCATTTCCTTGTGGACTTGTTGATTTTGGATTCCATTGCCTCCACTATGCTGGTGCAAATGTCGTATATCATCAGAGGCCATAGGAGCTTTGGTATCAGCATGAATGCAGACACCAGACCTTGTATTTGCCAGGGAGCCCACACTGGTCAATGGTCTCCAAGCCTTCTTCCGACGTCTGTTTGGTTTCTTTTGCTCTCTGTGTGTCTTTCAGCGTATCATCATACCATCTTCCAAGGCTCTTGACTGGCTCTTCTGTAACTGTTGGAATGGCCTGGTTGGCAACACTGAAGACCACAGATTCGGCCACTTTTCCTTTCCTCAGTGAGAGACTCCGTGATTTCTTTGGCTTGAACTTCATTCTGGATGAAGGCAACTATGTCATCCAGCCTCTCCAGCACATGACGTGTCTCGTTTTCTCTGGATGAAATCACTGTAGTGTCATCCATGAAAGCCTTGAGAGGGGGCATTTGTATCCATCGCCAAGGTCTGTTTGTCTTGCGTTGCTTGTTGCTGCTTCAAGATGACTTTCTACCTTCTTCTATCTATTCTACCTTCTTCTATCTATCTTCCACCGTATAAATTCCCAACACTTTGAAAGAATCACATCTTTTCATCTCTTATCAAGAGCCAGCCATGGAACGGTTCATAGACGGCAGCACAATTCATGCTGATTGCTCCGTTATCTTCCCTGAGCTGTTTCCTTGAAATACACGGTAAACACCAAGCCCAGCCATTCCTGCTTTCTGCACGGTTGCTGACCACAAGGTAAGATGTTCGTGCTTCTCAACCTTCTCTTTCATGTCGGTGTCTAGAACTTCATGGCTCTGTTGTTTTCAGTCCAAATGACCTGGACACTGTTGATTCGTTCCAGTCAGCAGTCGTCAGGTAACAGCCCACAAAGTCATGGACACCTTGATTCCAGACGTAGGGCTGAGGATTACTGGTTTTTCCTCAGGGGGCACTGTGCTCAACCCTTTCAAACAGCGTCAAATTACTTAAAACAAATCTATTCAAGATAGTATTGTTCAAAGGTCTGTTCAGGTCCTTCGTCAAATATTTAATGAGCAAGTTTTGATGTTATCCGAAACCTAATCTTCATAAAACTTTGTTAGCCCCATAATTTATTTCTTTGTTTGAATGTTTGTTTGATGCAAATTAATTGCATTATTGTTTAACTCTGTAACCTGTACATCTACTCAGATATTTTTCCCTGACTGCCTTAAAACCGGCACTGTAGGTGGTTATTGCAAACGTCATCTTTTGATGCAAAATCCTTTTAAGTGCCGTCAATGTGAATTTTTAACGTCTGTATGGAGAGTGACTGGACGAGGTAACTGCCCTGACATGGCCCATTGTGGTCAGCTGGACTATAAGCAACATAAACTAAAAGGTCAAATCCCTCCATTTCAAAACTCTTGAAAAATCTTGTTTCATCTTAGCTTATGTATCGTCTGAATGCAAACAACTTTTGGACTGAGTTTCATTCATGATACAGAGCCAGTCTGGAACAAAGTCTCCCTTTAAAGAGAATGTATTGAACGTTCAAAGTCGAGACAGATAAAAAGAGCTCCTTTATTTCTCTTCTGATCTCATTGCTGCTTTTGATTTTTTTTTTTTTTAACTGTGTCAAGACCATTATTGAATTTCACAATAAAGGTTTTTTTTTTGTTTGTTTTTTTTTTTTTGTTTTTTCAGATTTGTCAAACAGATTCTATCTTCAGCATCTTGTCTGATGCATTTTCCTGCCTTATGGTGTCCCACAAGGTTCAGTCTTAGGACCCACTCTTTTCCTGCTGTATACACAACCTCTGTCCGATATCACCTTCATATATTTTGACAGTGATACTTACCTTTTTAATTTGGTTGGACCTTTAGAGTTTCAGTATATGTGTATGGTGACAGTGGTGTTGACAGTGTTGTGGTGATGGTGACAGTGGTGTTGACAGTGTTGCGGTGATGGTGACAGTGGTGTTGACAGCGTTGTGGTATGGTGACAGTGGTGTGGACAGTGTTGTGATGATGGTGACAGTGGTGTTGACAGTGTTGTGGTGATGGTGGTGACAGTGGTGTTGACAGTGTTGTGGTATGGTGACAGTGGTGTTGACAGTGTTGTAATGATGGTGACAGTGGTGTTGACAGTGTTGTGGTGATGGTGACAGTGGTGTTGACAGTGTTGTGGTGTTGGTGACAGTGGTGTTGACAGTGTACAGTGTAGTGGTGATGGTGACAGTGGTGTTGATAGTTTTGGGGTGATGGGTGACAGTGGTGTTGACAGTGTTTTGGTGATGGTGACAGTGGTGTTGACAGTGTTGTAGTGGTGGTAACTGTTGACAGTGTTGTGGTAATGGTGACAGATGTTTTGACAGTGCAGTGATGATGGTGACAGTGGTGTTGACAGTGTTGTGGTGATGGTGACAGTGGCGTTGACAGTGTTGTGGTGATGGTGACAGTCGTGTTGACAGTGTTGTGGTGATGGGTGACAGTGGTGTTGACAGTGTTGTGGTGGTGATGGTGACAGTCGTGTTGACAGTGTTGTGGTGATGGTGACAGTCGTGTTGACAGTGTTGTGGTGATGGTGACTGTGCTGTTGACCGTGTTGTGGTGATGTGGCTGTGCTGTTGACCGTGTTGTGGTGATGGTAACAGTCGTGTTATGGCGATGATGATAGTGACGTTGACAGTGTTGTGGTGATGGTGACAGTGTTGTGGTGATGGTGACACAGTGGTGTTGACAGTGCTGTGATGATGGTGACAGTCGTCTTGACAGTGTTGTTGGTGATGGTGGTGACTGTTGACAGTGTAGTGGTGATGGTGACAGTGGTGTTGACAGTGTGTGGTGATGCTGACAGTGGTGTTGACAGTGTAGTGGTGATGGTGACAATGGTGTTGACAGTGTTGTGGTGATGGTGACAGTGGTGTGTGACAGTGTTGTGGTGATGGTGACAGTGGCAGTGTGATGGTGACAGTGGTGATGGTGACAGTGTTGATGGTGACAGTGGTGTTGATAGTGTTGGGGTGATGGTGACAGTGGTGATGGTGATAGTGGTGTTGAGAGTGTTGTGATGATGGTGGTGACTGTCGTGTGTGTCAGTGTTGTGGTGATGGTGACAGTGTGTGATGGTGACAGTGGTGTGTGATAGTGTTGGGGTGATGGTGACAGTGGTGTTGACAGTGTTGTGGTGATGGTGACAGTGGTGATGGTGGTGACAGTGGTGTTGAGAGTGTTTGTGATGATGGTGACAGTCGTGTTGACAGTGTTGTGGTGATGGTGACAGTCGTGTAGACAGTGTTGTGGGTGATGGTGACCGTGGTGTTGACAGTTGTGGTGTGATGGTGACAGTCGTGTTGACAGTGTTGTGATGATGGTGACAATGGTGTTGGTGACAGTGGTGTTGAGAGTGTTGTGTGATGATGACAGTCGTCTTGACAGTGTTGTGGTATTGGTGACAGTGTGTGTGACGGTGACAGTGGTGATGGTGACAGTGGTGTGTTGACAGTGTTGTGGTGATAGTGACTGTTGACATTGTTGTGGTGATGGTGACAGTGGTGTTGACAGTGTTGTGTGTGGTGGTGACAGTGTGGGTGTTGACAGTGTTGTTGACAGTGTTGTGTGGTGGTGACAGTGTGTGGTTGTGTTGACAGTGTTGTGGTGATGGTGACACTGGTGGTGTTGACAGTGTTGTGGTGATGGTGACAGTGGTGATGGTGACAGTGTGTTGCAGTGTTGTGGTGATTGTGACAGTGGTGTTGACAGTGTTGTGGTGTGATGGTGACTGTGGTGGGTGACAGTGTTGTGGTGATGGTTTACAGTGTTGTGATGATGGTGTGTACACAGTGGTGATGGTGACAGTGGTGTTGACAGTGTTGTGGTGATGGTGTGACAGTGGTGTTTGACAGTGTTGTGGTGATGGTGACAGTGGTGTTGACAGTGTTGTGGTGATGGTGACAGTGGTGATGGTGACAGTGTTGTGGTGATGGTGACAGTGGTTGTGGTGGTGATGTGACAGTGGTGTTGACAGTGCTGTGGTGTTGGTGACAGTGGTGTTGACAGTGTTGTGGTGATGGTGACAGTGGTGTTGACAGTGTTGTGGTGATGGTGACAGTGGTGTTGACAGCGTTGTGGTGATGGTGACAGTGGTGTTGACAGTGTTGTGGTGATGGTGACAGTGGTGTTGACAGTGCTGTGGTGATGGTGACAGTCGTGTTGACAGTGTTGTGGTGATGGTGACAGTGGTGTTGACAGTGTTGTGGTGATCGTGACAGTGGTGTTGTTGACAGTGTTGTGGTGATGGTGACAGTGGTGTTGACAGTGCTGTGGTGATGGTGACAGTGGTGTTGACAGTGTTGTGGTGATTGGTGACAGTGGTGTTGACAGTGTTGTGGTGATTGAATGACAGTGGTGTTGACAGTGCTGTGGTGATAGTGACAGTGGTTGACAGTGACAGTGGTGTTGTTGATGGTGACAGTGGATGAGGTGGTGGTGATGGTGACAGTGGTGTTGACAGATGTGGTGGGTGACAGTGGTGTTGACAGTGT
>JADBJO010031195.1:0-17012 GCA_016801955.1 Conus betulinus | reverse complement strand
CTGGTCAGTCTGGAGACTGACCCAAGGAGTGAAGGCCTTCGAGGAAGTCATGAAATATTTCCCCGGTGGAGAAATCTGGATCGGTGCAAAACAGCAGCACCGATTCTACAAAATGAAGACAACCCTGAATCCTATGTAACAACCAAGACTGTTTATTTTGTGTGCTTGCTTATGTGGTATCTTAGTTCAATGTCCAATTGTACGTTTCTATGTTTGAGAAGTGAAGTGAGATTATTGGTGTTTTTTTTTAACTCCCTGTGTGAAAAGGGTCTTTCTTTCAGAGGCAATGTTTTAAGACAGCCTAATGTTGACATGACGCGCAATGCACATTGCGGCCAGGACTGTTCTGTATTTCATAGGGAACCTGGTGTGATAGCTCAGTGCAGTCTAGTGTGGGAAGATGGCCTTTCCTGAGATTCAAAGATTTAAGTGCAGGGATACAGACCTACCATTAATGCCATCCTACTGTTTTCCAGCCTCTCGCTGGGCATTGTTGTGTGAATGTCTTCAGTGCAGAAGGCCAGGTTTGAAGAAAGTGTTGATCAGGATCAGATTCGCAGGTGTGGATGTTGAAATATCCACGACAGTCATTTTGGAGTCTGTCCTGCTTATGGGTTTGAAAGATAGAGGTTTCTCTTTGGGGCGATAAGAGTTAACTAGTTGAAGCTCTGCTGTGTCAGGATGTATTTTCATCACCTGTTATTCCAAGTCTCCCATATGCGTGTTATGAAGGTAAGTGTGGATAATATACCTGACAAAGGTCAGTACCTCTCCAGTGCTACACTCCAAAGACGTAAATAGAAAGACCAGCCCCTGGGTTCTTGTAGTGACTTGGGACAAAGAGGTGATTAGGCGAATGACGTCTCTTTATCTGACCATGTGACTGGTGCTGTTTATACCCATAATGCAAAAGACGGGGGAGGGGGCGTAAAAAGTGTTCCTACTGCAGGCTAAAAACTGTGCCTAGAACATTACAAAGAGTTTTGGATTATAGGTATCATGTTTTTCCTCATTCATAGAACTGGCGATTGTTGTTTGTGCATTTGTGTGTGTGTGTGTGTCCGTGTGTGTGTGTGTGTGTGTGTGTGTGTGTGTATGTGTGTGTGCGTGTGTGTGTGTGTGTGTGGTGTGTGTGTGTGTGTGTGTGTGTGTGTGTGTGTGTGTGTGTGCTGACGTGCGTGCGGCGTGCGCTTGTGCGTGTGTGTGTGTGTGTGTGTGTGTGTGTGTGTGTGTTTAATCTGAGTTCCATGAGGATTTTCGCAGGTATGCACACACTCTATTCTGGGAGAGTGGAGCTGTGGTTTCTCTTTTTGACGAAAGGAAAAGGAGATTGGTGTACAGTCTTTTCGACGTGGTGTGCTTGTTGGGATTCATACTTTCCCGGTTTTAGTATGTGTTTCTGTAGTGACCCATTAGACGGCTTTGTATGTGAACTCCCTCTGCTTTCCGATCATGATCATATCAGCACACCTGTCACACTCCCAGTGCCGGGCAGCACGACCACGTCACGTGTTCATTTCGAAATCTGTCCCATGCAGCACCTGACTCACGAACCATTGGCCTGTGATGTGAAGAGTCAGTGCAGAGAACTGGAGAACACTGAGACATGGTACAGGGCGACTTGTAGTATGTCCAAGGGGCTGCCACAACCGTATTTTTATTGTGACCCATCAAGGGAATTCGTGTCTTACAGTCTGGTGTGTGATTATCGAGAGGATTGTTCAGATGGACGTGACGAAGACTTTTGTGATCGGCGTGGGTGCACGGAAGGCATGAAGGACTGTGGAAATGGAAAGGTTCGTGCTCTCACATTCCCAAAACATCTCCCTTATCTTCTTATCTGCTCCTGAAGGCCCACTTTCTCATATTTAGATAAAACATCTGAATATTACTTGCAACGCTGGAATCTTCGGATTCATTTTTTTTCATTTCATGTCTATGCCCTCTCAGTATCAAGACTTTAATGCTGTTCAATATGGCTGCCCCATACACAACCCTACTCAGCTTTTTTGTCGTAGTCCCAGCAACACTTTCAGATTCTTCACCACTTGAGTCAGTTTAGCTTCTTTTGACCCTTATCATTAGTTATAGACATGAATTAACCAGAGCTAAAGCCTGTATTACTTCTTTCTTGCCTTGGTCAGGTGATGCTTACATGAAAAAGTTTCAAGGGAGAAAGCAGCCAGTTGGTGCCAGGCATTAGCTACAATAAATCCCTGCCCCCTGCCAGCAGACACATTAAGTTTGAAATAGTTATGTGTGTGGCTACACGAGTGCCCATCATTTAAACATGTTGTGGTTATCAATTATTTCTGTGTAAGCCACCCTCCAGATACCAATCGACATTTCAACATGTAAATAAGTTAACTCTGTCATTTCTATGGTACATCACGATTTCAAATTTACTGTGTTTCCTTTTCAGAAGATAACCCACTCCAACGCGTTCTAATGCAATGTAAGATAGTTCCAAAAGAGACAGGCGGTAAGAAAACATGCGAAGAAGTTTGGGGCATCAGTTGATTCAAAGTTAAAACTAAATGTCAAACGCAATTTGAGGATGTGAAAATATAGTAGAAGGACGTTCATGATTATGCACTGAAATGACCTAAAAATGAAACAGAACCAAGGAAATGAAGAGAAAACACCTGCACTGTCACTGAGGGAGAATAAGATGAACAGGAAGACAAGCTGAGTGCTTTTTCCAATGTTTAGTTCACCAAAACCACAATGAGGAAAAGGGATAAGAACTTGCACAGAACATGGAGGTGCATTAGTGACCTGTCATAACACTCCCCAATGTCAATTGTGAAACAAGAGGTGACTAGTTTCTCCAGACAATACAGACAAACGGATTACAGGAGAAAACATGATAAAATCCGAAACTCTTGGGTTATCTTCACGCAAAAGGAACGAGCAATCATTCGTCTTCTCTTCTATTTTTGACACAGAAATGTTAATGCCAAAATTTTGCCGGCCATCACGCAATGCTGACCTCCTTATCGAGCAAACACAATGAGTAATCCTGCATGCAGCCATTGCGCCAGCAGAGCCTTTGAGCAATATGTTGCCACAGGCAAGCCAGAAAGAAAGTGTAGGTAAAGGTATTCATGCCATTGCTTTACTGGAATATGCAACTCTGAAAACCTCTCTGTGTGGACATAGTAGCTGAGATCTCATGCAAACAAAACAGTAGCCTTTATGTGTCATGACAATGGAGGCATGGTTTGATCAGCATTGCTTAGAGATGACCTGGTCGCCATCATAAAAGACAGAACTAAATACATTAACTAAAGGCAGGTCTCTAGATTCTGACAAACATGGAAACCTGATGGGGAAAAGATCCTTTTATTAGGACCAACAAATTAGAGTTACAACTCCAGTTATAAACAGGGAGAGAACAAACTCTGCATCCAGTTCGCAAAAAAACACGTCACAGTTACCCCAAAGTGCCACAGATGATCTGGTCAGTAACGTTTTTATATTTTCGTTTCTGCCACGGTTCAATCATTGGAAAGTAAACCATTTCACTTTGATAGAATAAATATCCCAGAAGGCATGGAGACGACTCACTCATGATATTGATTTGTGGAAACTGTCAAATTTCAAAACTGAATTAATAACATGACTGACTTTCCATCCATTTTAGAACAACACACACTGATGAATGCTGGTGAGAGCGATGTCACTGATAATAGACAGAGACAGACAAGCTCATATTCAGAAATCTTCAGTCTACGCCGTTCTTGGGGACTGCTTCCACAGGCGTTCCTAAGGAACACAGAAGATGGTTGTTCTAGAATAACACGGGGCGTAAAACCTAAATGAAGAAAGAACCTAATAGTATCGTCATTTGAAAATGGACACATTGAATACCGCACTTAGTTTGGTTAGGGAGGATTGCTACATGGCTTCAGTTGATTTTGAAAATGGTGTTTCCA
Organism: Conus betulinus; assembly: GCA_016801955.1. Classification (NCBI taxonomy): domain Eukaryota; kingdom Metazoa; phylum Mollusca; class Gastropoda; order Neogastropoda; family Conidae; genus Conus; species Conus betulinus. The sequence continues at coordinate 13,074 of JADBJO010031195.1, read as the reverse complement.
CTCGGTTTCTGTGCATCCTGATCACACAAAAAACAGCAAATATTTAAATGGAGAAGATTAAAAACGATAATTGAATGTACTACCATGTTTGGGCCTTGCATCTAGGAAGTTCGTAACACTTTTGAAGACTTCCCTCACAAATGTTAGGAAAGATGGGCATGTGCCCACTGCTGCCTTGGACCACTTACTGTTGTATGGCAACTCGCAGAAAAATTGCATTGCTCATATTCAGCATATGCTGGCAATGCTACCGAAGCTAGGATTTATTGGACATCCTTTTAAGTCCACTATAAAGTCTTGATAGAAAAGTTATTTGGGGGGGGGGGGGGGGGGGATAAGCTCTGGGTCGGCGACAGCCACACAGACAGTAGTCAAAGTCTGTAGTTTGGAAGGAAGTTTGTACATATCCGCTAAAAAAGCAGCCACCTCATATCAGATAACTCTTATTGGGACACACACACACACACACACACACACACACACACACACACACACACGCACACACACAAACACACAACACACACACACACACACACACACACACACCAAACCTTATGGCATTATCTCCAATTGTAACACATGACCTACTTCGGTATTGTTGCATTAAAAGAAGATGAGAAAAGGCGTTAAGGACAGTGGAGTGTGTCACGACTGTCAAATGTTTTGGGCGTGCGTCTATGCTTTGCGTGTTTACACATGTTGTGTGTGTGTGTGTGTGTGTGTGTGTGTGTGTGTGTGTGTGTGTGTGTGTGCGTGCGCGCGCGCGCGTTCCTCGCGTGCACGCTTCACGCACGTTATATGGGTGTCAGCTAAAAGTGGCATCAGTGTACAGACATCCCGTGCAGCCCATGCTGATCACTTGGCTCACCTTGAGAGCGAGCAGAGTTCGAGTCCCGTTAGCCGGGACTGAGAACATTCCTTTTTTTTATCAAGAGCCTTGGAGGGAGGTCTTCGGGTCTGACCGCGCCGGTAAGGTTTGGGTCGTCCGAGCATCGTTGTGACGCTCATTTGTGTCCGCGGTGAGGTGTCTGTTTGTCCAGACCCTGTATTGTCCCCAGAGCTCACTCACAGGTTTTGGTGAGTTAACAATCTGTTGTATGCATGTATATTTTCATTTGTTTGCTATTGTTTTATAAATATGTATATTATTCTTGCTTTCCATTTCTAAAAAGAACTTCACTTTCAGCTACAATTGGATTCAGACAGGAGGGGGAGAAAGGAAACCCTAGTCAGCCTTGTCTCTTATTCTTTTCATTGTTGGTGCGTGACCCTCTTTATTGAATAACTGGGGTTTATTTCATGCGTAAAAAGCTTATCACAGAAAGGTGAAGATATCGTTTCGTTTACCCCGACTCGAATTATTGTATCGTTATATTCTTTTATGGTAAGCACACTGTTTGATGTAGTGTAATGTACTATGTTACTATTGTTTGGATGAAAATGCGTTTATTTTGGCTTTTGCTATTCTCATTTCTTTTGGGCTGGCGTATATAAAAGGAAATCCTTTGAAATCACTCTTGATTCAATACAAAAGTGGAAGAAAACATGTAGAAGCCTTATATTGAAGAAGGGGACATTATGGTAGTCATTTTATTATAGTTAAGTAAGCGTTAACTTGCCCCACACTCTCTAAAATTTTCCTTAATATTTAACTTCTATAAGAGGAAAGGGAGATGCTAACCAAAGTCATAGCTTTTACATGGAGAAACAGAGCTGGGAAAGACTTCGTTATTTTTAGTCATCTAAAATATTCCATTTCCCCTCCCTTACAGCAATTTCCCTTTGTCTCCAGCCTTTTGTTTTTTCTTATCCTGTTCTTACGTTGAAACCCTCCATCCCCAGTCCTCCGCTTCCCCTTCATCATCACCAGCCATTCCTTCAGCAAGCTATCCCCCTGGAGACTGCGCCCTGGGACCTTCATCCTCATACCCATTTCGACGCCCAAAGTTCAACAATTCTTCTCTGCGCTCGCAGGGCTACATTGCCTGCGTGCTACCATCCCCACAGTGGCAGCAATTGACTCTTTCCCGGGCGCGGGTGCTTGGACTTTTGAACATCATTTTGTTTGCTTTTATTTCTCTGTTCACAACCTGTCCTATGGTAATAATTAATTTATTCTGGTACTCATCATAATCATCCTCATCCCCATCCCCCTCATCATATGCGTTTTGTTGTATGTTGTTTCGTGTGATTCTATTGTTTTGTGGTTTGTGCAATGAAGTGTCATTAAATGTTGGAAATGGAACTGTGTTTAGTGGGTTAGTGTTAGAGTAAGAGTGGGAAAGGGTGTGGGTCTTGGTTTCGTGGGCACTAGGCCTGCGTTACAGAGTGAGGTTTTGACCAACCCTGAAGCTTGTCGACACAGAGCAGAGAAGAACTGGAATGATGCATCGAGAACGAGCCGTCCACTTACAACAATGTTCAGATGATAGGTCCACATTTAGTCCTCAGCACAGACAGCAGCTGTCCTGGGGGAGCTGTGATTGTGATGGAGCAGCACCAGAATATCAGTGGCTGCCCATTGGCCCACATGGTACATAGCAATGGTTTTACCTGAAGGATTTGGGATAGAGTGCAGTATTTCCTTTGCAATTGTTCCAGATGGAAGGAAACATGCATACCAGGCTAACATTTGACCATACCACTGCCATCGCAAAACCTAAACACCTATGGACAAGCCACTAGCCATCTTGCAGCAGTCACACGCGACAGATGGGACCAGTGTGTAGGTCAAAAGATGCGGCACATATTGTATTGAGCATTACAGTATTTTCGCCTTATCAACGTGGACGCAAAATAGAGTAACACAGTCGGTTCGGATGCAGTTTGGATTTTTCCCTACAACTGAAGCTTTTACTTCCACGATGAAAGCACACATGGACAGATGCACTTCTTTTAGACCTGACTTGGCAGCTTTTGCTGCTGGTGTTTTTATCAGTTTTATTGAGAAATGAGGTTTTCCGTGTAGGTTTCTTTTTCAGCATCACAGTTCGTGTCCTTCAAAGGAACAGCAGAGACCAGAGTTTAAGGGAACATGTTGCTGCAGAACGTTACTGTGGTGTCACTGCTTAAAAGATCACAGAGCACCAACTTCACACAGTCTGATTGCTAATGGCGTAAAGTGGAATGACAATACATTCACCACAGTGTACAGTTCTGTGCTAAACAATGCAAACGTGGACATCATGTCACTCTTCAACTGGAAAGTTTTAAAGTGGAGAATTCATAATCATACATTTATCATATTCAAACGAGTTAGACTGAGAACAGAAGTCAAGGGGAAATGGAGAGAACTATTCCATTTGCAAGACTTCAAAACCATACATCCAGAAGCACGTTAAGCCATTGGAACAAAACTGTACTACAAATGTCTGGCGTAGATAATCCCATTTTCAAGTTCACATTACAAAGATCTGCTATCTTGTCTCGACAAAATTAGATATGGAGATGGATGGCTAAAGAACAGCACATTTACAAGGATTTTGTTATGTAATCCTTCAGTTGCTGACAAGAACGTAAATCTCTTACCACAGCCAGTGCTGGGCAAATGTGATAGTAAGCAGGTATGATGGCTGTGTCACAAAACTCATTTTTAAAAATTGTGGTCAACAATGGCGGTAAAGAGATAAACATGGAATTCAGAGAGGCTTACCAGAGACTGAATCGATTAATTCGAACCATTTGGAGGATGGCGTTTCTGGCAGTCATTTAATGCCCAACATCAAGCCTGAAGTGATGTGGACGCTTCACCAGATTTGCTTCCTAAAAAGGAACACTCTCAGCTAAATACTGACTTGGCTCCAGGTGCAGTTTCTTTGTGTAACACAGCTGTTACATCATCTTTCTTTTATCTTCAATCCAGGGTCACGGTGAAAGTATACGTGACCTTCACGCCTACAAATTCTCCCTGTCCTTTATTCTGTAAGATGATGAAGAATAGCATATTCATGTAATTTAAAGCTGTTAGTTAACCACCCCCTTCTCTCTCTCTCTCTCTCTCTCTCTCTCTCTCTCTCTCTCTCTCTCTCTCTCTCACGCTAGTTGACCATTGTCAATCCGCATTGACGTGTGTGTGTGTGTGTGTGTGTGTGTGTGTGTGTGTGTGTGTGGTGTGTGTTTATTTTTTATGAACCAGCCTAAGATGGAGCTCTTGACAAGTTTACATCTCTAGAAGTTCCATTCAAAAACTAGGGCAACATAGACCATAGAACGTACAGCAGACCTTAAAAAGTACCAGCAGCATTCCATCATGTGTGAAAGGTGTGGAAAAACAATGTTTTCCTTTAGACACAAACTCCACTTTCGAGGGTCACTCTCAAAAAATGTTGTGAGATTTGCAAAGAAAATCCAGCAGCAACAACGACAAAATTAATGAATTTACATTCTTACTGTTCTCTTTCCACCCCCTCAAAACTCCTTCCTGTGTAGTCAGTGGGTTTCCCATTTTATGTACAAACCCTGGTTTTGCTCTGCGTTATCGAATATACAGGCTTCCAAATTTACACACAATGCCTGACTGTGCTTTCTTCTATTTTATTTATTATTTTAAGCATTAAAGGTTTTCAGTGCTTTGGATGTCTTTTGTTCAGTGCGTAGAGATTAGGGAAACCCTGTTACGAGAACAACAAGGTCTGCATACAGGATGACAATGGGATAGTTTGTACTAACAGGGATTATTCACTTACCCAGTTAAGCCCCCCAGCTGTAGTAAATTTCGATATACCTGAAGGATTCACTGTGACCCCTTTACCAGAAAACAACACACAGTGCCCAGAGACTCATTTTCAGTGTCACAATGATGGTTACTGTCTCCCTGTCTATGTCAGGTGTAATGACATGATCGACTGTCCAGATCATGAAGACGAAGTTGACTGTAAGAACTACAAGACGTGCCAGGGTATTATCGATGCCGGGACAGACACAAAACAATATGTGTGCACGTGAATCACCTGTGTGATGGTCTGCCACAATGTCTTCTTGCATGATGATGAACTGACGTGCAATATTATCTGTCCTGATTCCTGTGTTTTGTACGGTTTTGCCTTCACCTGTAATCACACTTTTCACACCAGCTCTTTCCCACAGTTGCGATACCTTGACGCTTCGGGCAGTGGAATCCGTATGAGTGACGTCACTCACAACATCATGATGATCCACTTAGGTGTACAGTCATGTGAATGGAGGAATTTAACAGAAGTTGTTTTTACCGAATCTTCACAGTTTAGATCTTAGTATGAATCTTCTTCACTCTGTCAATTTCAGTCATTTCGATGGAATGCCTCACCTTCGACGATTAAATCTGGCAGCTAATCCGATGTCTGGCAGATTTTTCCATTTCTCAAAGGAATCTGTTTACCCATCACTAGCAATCTTCAATATTTCCAATGTCCTAGCAAATTCTCTAAACATCACTACATTGTCAGCACTTATGCCCAGTTTACAAAGACTAGATTTGTCAGGGAATAAAATAAAGGCATTGCATGAACGACATTTGTTTCGTAATATTCAGTTTCTTGATTTACAGAGCTGTCCTATAACTGATTTTGCTCCAGATGTCATGAAACATATGACAGATCTCAGAAAACTTTTCACAGACAATTATAAATTGTGTTGTCCCGTTGTTTTACCAGACAATTTCCAAGGTGAGTGTCTGGCCCCATCTGATGAAATCTCCTCATGCGACGATTTGTTAAAATCCACTGCTTACCGTTGTGCCCTTGCAGTATTTGCAGTGCTCGCTGTTCTGGGAAACTTTAGTGGTTTTCTCTATCGTATCTACTTTTTGTCAGAAAGCATCAAGACTGGTTTTGTTATATTTGTCCTTCATCTGTGTGCCTCTGACTTTTTAATGGGTGTATATTTAGTCTTTATTGGCGTCGCAGACCAGATTTACGCTGGTCGCTACATTTGGAATGAAACCACATGGAAAAAGAGTTCAGCTTGTAGAGGTGCAGGGTTCATGTCCTTGCTGTCATCTGAAGTATCAGCATTCCTGATCTGTTTCATCACATTAGATCGTTTCCTTGTGCTCCATTTTCCCTTTAGCCAGATCCGATTTAGAGCCAGATCAGCTCACATGGCTTGTGTCATCATGTGGGCATTAGGAATTTCTTTGGCAATGGTGCCTCTGCTCCCTGTAACCTTACACTGGGAGTTTTTCCACCAGACTGGCATCTGCATTCCACTGCCTGTCACCAGAGCTGATTTTCCTGGTCACATTTACTCGTTCAGTGTCATGATTATCTTCAACCTAATTCTCTTTCTCATGATTGGTGTGGGTCAAGTTCTTATTTACTGGGCAGTGAGGAGTAACAGCGCATCTAAACAGCTGACGAATGCCAAAGATGCATCCACGGAGAATTCACAATCCAAAGAAACAACTATTGCCAGGCGTCTCCTTTCTGTTGCCATGTCCGACTTTCTGTGCTGGTTTCCTATCGGTCTGTGTGGGGTCCTGGCAGCCAGTGGCGTCGTCATTCCAGGGGAGGTCAACGTGGGAATGGCTATTTTTGTGTTACCACTCAATTCAGCACTCAATCCGTTCCTCTACTCTGAACATAATACTGGAGAAACGGCGCAAAGCACAGGAGATGCGTTTTAATGAACTAATATCTTCTCAGCAAAAGATGTGTAGCACTTTGTTTAATTAAACATTTTTTTTTTAACAAAAAAAGAAAAGAAAACGAAAGACGTATGCTAAGGCAATTTAAACCAGAAAAGGATGTGTAAAAATCGCTGTGAAGTATGACAGTATGAAACTTGTTCTTTTTGACTCTCTGTTTTTGTTTATGCTTCATGAATTATCATAGATTGTGTCAATGAAGACTCTGATGGCATGTACTCATTTCAGGCATTTTGGCTTTCTGCTTGTGTTCATGCATTATCGATTATTTTGAACATTATCAAAGAAGACTTTTTATGCATATAATCAAACTGCTATTTGTTTTTACTCCTTTTTTTCGTACGCTTTCTTAATCATTAAAAACATATAAAAGTAGACTATTGTAGCACGCATCTATACTGAGCCACACACTTTCCATTCATACCAATTTTTGTGGTTAAATATCGCAATCCCTTGAGCGCCCTCACTCAAATAGCCTGCACACGTCGGCCACACTGTCGGCCACATGAAAGTGAATTCATATATTCTCAGACTGACAATAGAGATTCTCTTCCATAAATTTTCGTAAGATAAAGGTGCTGTTCCACCTATCGTGTAAACAAACAAACAGGAAAACAAACGAGCAAAACAAAGAACAAGTGTGTAGTCTGACAGCAAAGCCTGTTTGATTAAGACGTTATCATCTAGTAGCTTATAATTCAGTTATCATGAACATATTCAGGTGCTAAGTTTTGACTTTTTTTGTCAAAGAAGAGATGCTGACACTGCTGCTATTGATCTGGATTGATAGTATAGTGGCTTTAAAGAAGACGGCAGTAATACTATACTACGTGCTAGACAATTCAACTGGAAAGGGTTAGAGAAGGACAATATACGGGGTCAAACCCATCGACATATTTTCTGCCTTTAAACCCTCTTTTTAACATCTTTTTCTTGCTCACTCGCCATATTTTGCCTCCAAACCCTCTTTTTACAAGCATACTAGCAAGTAAGCAAGAAAAAGATGTTAAAAAGGGGTTTACAGGACAAAAAAATATACAGCAAGGTTGAACCCGCATATTGTCCTTCTCTCTGGCTTATAAATCATTATAAAAAAAAAGTGCAAACTCTGTTGCTGTGGTTATTTGGTTTGGCTAACTAGACCAAACAGGCATCCATGCCCGTTTGTCCTAGTTAGAGGAGCGCGACGCTATAAATAACCGTTCATACATGCATGTCTCTCTTAGTTACGAGCACCACCATCCTGTTAGACTCACGCTACTGAAATCGGACGTTCACACATGAACGGTTATTTTACAGTAGCTGTCAGCAAGGCTGATTTCACCACGGGCATCGCCACCCGTCTCTTTCACAATTCACGCAGCTGAATCAATAAAGAGTATAATTACACTCTCCCCTTTGCACAGTAAAGTAGTTATACCGCTCTTTTTTTTTGCAGGATGGGGACTTTTTGGTTTGTTTACTCTGGCAGAGCTTTTTTTTTTTGCGGCTTTGATCACCAGTTTGTACACCCATCACTGAACATTTGGAGCTTTTTGTAGAGATAGTGGCACCGCCCCACTACCCCACCCCATTCTATTAGGTGTGCAAAAGAGAAAGCTATTTAATTTTGTCAGAAGTTTTGAAAACCAATATTTTCTTGCAAATACTTTGTGATCAGTCTTCGTTTGGCGAACAAATCACTGACGCTGATGCCAAGGCTGTGGAATTTTGGATAATGGTAACAATGTTCTGAAAGCTGCATCAGTTTTCTTGCATTGGAATCATCAATATTCATGTTTGTTAGTAAAAATGAACGCCATGTCTCAGTTGTTTTTGATCTTTTTAAACATTGCTTGAGCCTTTTCAAGCCAATGTCCCATAATCTGAGCATGATGGATGGTTTTTCTTTCACCGACTTTTAATAAAACAACACCATCACATAGAAATGGAATCATTTCTTCACAGTTAAAAGCTTACTAAAGTATCAATATCTTTTTCAGTAATATCAAGCAAATCTCTATCTTGAATCAACAAGCCTTCAAGGCGGTTGTGTAGTTCTTCAACGATGGGTTCTCGTTTTTCCTTCTCCCCACCTTCTAAAAAATCAATACTTCTCTTTGGCTTAGGAGGTAAAGAACAGGGCTCACCTGATTTTCTTTTGTTTAGATACTCCGCCATTCTCCCATGATACGACAAATGCTCATCAACAGCAAGAAGCTGTCCTCTGTGAACAGAACACGTCCGTCTTCATTGAAAGCCATGATTCAACTGAGAGGTGCCCGGTTGGGCCGCTGGGTTCTAGATGGCGAGTCCATGGAGTCTGTCACTGGACAGGCGTGGTGGCGCCCTCATGAGGGAGAGGTCATTCACGCTGGCTCCGCGACTAAGCAATTATTGTCGTAAGTAGGGCGCTTAGCAGGTGGTGTCCTGCGTTTGTTGGATCAGAACAGGCGCCACTAAACACCACCGAAGTGACTCGGCAGCAGTGCAGTGTCTCCTCTCGAGTTAGTTGCCTCTTGACCACTTGATATTGACTGCTCTCTGTGGATTGCCTGTGCCAGACCTGTGGCTGAGATGCACAGAAGATGGGACATAACAAAAAATAAAATAAAATAAAATAAAATAAAATAAAAGAAACCAGGTGAAGTGCAGGTACATTGTGTAGAACTTTCTACACAACTGCACTGTGATAGTGTGGCAACTGTAAATCTCTCTCGTCTCTCTCTCTCTCTCTCTCTCTCCTCTCTCTCCTCTCTCTCTCTCTCTCTCTCTCTCTCTGTGTGTGTGGTGTGTGTGTGTGTGTGTGTGTGTGTGTGTGTGTGTCGCGCGTGCGCGCACGCGCGCGTGCAAGTGTGTGTGTGTGTGTGTGTGTGTGTGTGTGTGTGTGTAAGTGTGTTGTGTGTGTACGCGCTAGTTCGTGCAAGGAATATTCCTTTTGGAGATCCAGTAGTGTCACCATCGCAGTGTAAGAAGGTTTTAAAGAACGCTCTAGTTTTCTTTTACTTCGATTATCCTTTGTCTCATTTATTTTTCTTACTGGGGACCTATGTCTTTGGACAAAGGCTTTAAAGTGTTCCAATGGAACAGTAGATCCATCTCAACTAGCCATGACCAGTTAGTTCAACATCTCGTACATGAAAAATATAATGTGTGTTGGCCTTGCAATCACTGAATGTACGAAAAGATAAATTGCCCAAGCTTTGCCATTATTACTACCTCCAGTCATCCAAAAAGGGATACCAACGAGAAAGTCAGTGTAGCCATTTATATTGAAGAAGGCGTAAAGTACACGCCGTGTATTAGTCCTGTTCCACCAGACATTCCAGGGTCACATTCTTGCGCTGTTAAAAGTCCAGGTTGGCTCAGACACATTAACGATTGTGTCAGTTTATCTGCCGCAAGGGCCCAATGATGCAAATACCGAATAGCTTCGTACCTTGCGGACAGATCAAAACAACAAATTTCTAATCACTGGAGATTTTAATGCTCATTCTCCATTTTGGGAAAAAGACTGCCAATTAGTAACAAATAACCGATTCATTGAGAACCCGGTGGACTCATCTCTTTATCTGTTGAATGACGGCAGAATAACGCGCATCCCCCGACAATCCTAAACACAAAACCAAGCGCTATAGATCTAAACGTTAGTCTCTCCAGATCTAGCAACTATATGTGATTGGAATACCCTTGATGACACATTGAACAGCGATCACATACCTATAATCATCAATTTTGAAAACGCAAGATCTGAACCGACTGATCAGACTCGAGAAAAAAGTTCCAAAATTTAACTATAAGCTCGCCCAACTGGAATACGTTTTCAGAATTATTAAGAACGTTTCAAATAAACTGTGATGATGTTACCACCCAAGATGTTGACAAAATTATATTATCTCTTTCAAAACGCTTTGCTGACTGCCGCAAATCAGTCAATTCCAAGGATAAAATCTATGGTTTCTAAAAAGCATTTGGGCAATGTCTGGTGGAATGAAGCTTGTGAGGAGGCAAAAAAGGAGAAAAAGTTAAAGTTAAAAGCATACAAACGAAATAAGTGCGCTGAAAATCTTCTTGAGAAAAAGAAAGCAAAAAAACAAATTGAATAGAATCATAGCTCAGGCAAAGCGACAATACTGGTCATCTTTTTGCAAACATGAAGTATCTAATTTCAAAGACTTGCAAAAAGTATGGAAAAAATTAAAAACAATGAAAAATGGAATTAAAACTTCCACAATACTCTATCAAACTCGGTAAATCTAATTTCCCTTCAAATTCTGATAAAGCTGAAGCTTTTGTTGACATGTTTGCCAAAAACAGCAGCATGAATAGTTTGACAGAAAAAAAAAATAGATGATATCGGAAACAAGAGGATAAGCATTATATAAAGTAGTAATAAAGACCCTGGGAATAACCACTACCTAAACGCCCCTATAACACTACAAGAAGTTCAAGAATGTCTTAGTAAATTAGGCAGCAAGAAAACTTCAGTCGGCCTTGATGGTATATTTCAAATGAAATGCTACGCCACCTACCAGCAAACGTTGTGCAGTTCCTCCATTTATTTTTTTTCAAAAATGTTGGAATGATGGTAAAATACCTCAGTTATGGAAACATTCCATTATCGTTCCTATATATAAACATGGAAAACCTCGCACTGATATAAACAGTTACCGTCCAATCGCCTTAACATCCCATACCTGTAAATTAATGGAACGAATCGTACTAAATAGATTATCTTATTACTGTAAGAAGCATGATGTCATACCGATTAACCAAGCTGGATTTCAAACTGGCAGATCCACAGTAGAACACCTAGTCAAACTTACAACTCAAGTGAAACAACAATTTGCAAGACGAAAAAACATACTAGCTACATTCTTTGACGTAAAAAAAGCTTATGATCAAGTATGGCATAGTAGACTATTATACAAATTAAAAAATGTTGGAATTAGCGGTAACATGTATAATTATGTTCAAGAATTCTTAGAAATAGATCAATTCAAACAAAAAATAGAACATACTTATTCAAATCCGAGAACATTGCAAATGGGGACTGCCACAAGGTTCAGTAATATCTCCTATCTTATTCAATATTTTAATGGCAGATTTACCAAAAGGCTTATCGAAAGGACACAGAGTTAGCTCAATTTGCTGATGATATATGCCTTTGGATGAGAGTAACCATGAAACGAATAACCCCTTCGAGGTCGCTGAACTACATAAAAGCTTTATACCAACGAGAACTCAATAAAATAAATGTATTTTTACAAAAACGGGCTCACACTTTCTTTAGAAAAAAAAACACATATAATGCTTTTCAATTCTGGGTATGACCCAGAAAAGCTCCCAGTTTTTACTTTAGATGGGATTGAAATAAAATATGTTAAATCAGTAAAATTCCTAGGTGTAATCTTAACTTCTAAACTGTCATGGAACCAGCACATTGACCACATATTAAATAAAGCACGGAAAAGTTTAAACTTTCTTAAGATTATAAACAAGCAACCATGGGGCCAAGATGCTTCGACTTTAATACCTCTATCAACAGCTCTTGTGTGCGATCTAGGTTAACCTATGCTCAGGAAGTATTTTTCAGCGCACCACAACATCTGTTGAATAAATTGCAGAGCATTGATTGCAAGGCTTACAAAATTCTCTGTTCAAAAGAAGTTTGTTTAAATTCTGAAAAGATTTTGGGAAAACGAGCTAGAGGAATACAATCTACAAAATCGATCTACTCGTATACTTCTCACCTTATCAGAGATTCCAAACATAAATAGAAATGAAATCGCTGTTAAACCATCCTTTTTAACCAGTACCAAGGTGGGAACAAACAAAGGCCTCCTTTGATACGATTCACTCAGATTTGTCAAAAAAGATTCACCCAACATACTAAAAATTTCCGTATGCTTACACCTGGAAAATCAGTACAAGAACCACCTAAAAATTTCACAGACGGCTCAGTCGCAAATTCAAAAAATCCGTTTGGAATAATAACAGGGAACATAAATCATGTTAAACATCTCTTAACGATAAAGGCCACATCAGTTAGTTTTGCTGGGTCCCTCCATTGTGGCCATTTCAGCAAATGAGGAGGTTGATCAGGCTGACAAGAAAGCAGCTCGAAATATGCGTACTTGGAGGGTAGGACATCTATTAATCAGTTGTCAGCGACGGAGAATTATATCATAAGTCAGCCCAGGCCATTGTGTTTATCTGATGGATCCAGTCAGTCATTGTGTCCAAGATTTGAATGACTACGCTTTATTTCATCAGTTTGTAAATGTTTGATTACACAGCCCAGTGGGTATTTACCAGTTGATGTTCTGTCATTTAATTATTAGACTCGCCCTTAATATTAGCCCCCCACCCCCCTTACTGAAGAGTGTTAATTACGTAGCCATACTTACAGCCAATACTCTTGCTCTATGAATACACCAGTTTAAGCTACTGCCTACTTAGGAGACTTGACA
>JADBJO010031194.1:0-17012 GCA_016801955.1 Conus betulinus | reverse complement strand
ATGAGGGGGAGGAGGGAGGGTTGTATATGAAATGAGAAAGTCTTCAAAAAGATATACACAAGAAACGTGAAGGAGTTCAGGGAGGGTCAGTTAACTGTTATATGTCCACAAGAAACGTACGTGGAAGAGTTGGGGGGGGAGGCCATTAAACTGTTAGATATCCACAAGACACGTGAAGGAGTCGGGGGAGGGGGGAGAGGGGGGCCATTAAATTGTTAGATATCACAAGACACGTGAAGGAGTCGGGGGGGGGGGGGGAGGGGGGCCATTAAACTGTTAGATATCCACATGACACGTGAAGGAGTCGGGGGGGGGGGGGGGGGAGAGGGGGGCCATTAACTGTTAGATATCCACATGACACGTGAAGGAGTCGGGGGGGGGGGGGGGGAGAGGGGGGGCCATTAAACTGTTAGATATCCACAAGACACGTGAAGGAGTCCAGTGAGGGCCAACTTTTACTGTGCTTCCTGGGTCTTCCATGACCCAGTGACTCAACAAAAAACATCTCATCTTATGAAACGGACAGAACTATGCTCATGAAATCTTAGGAGATTGTTAACGATCTTAGTAGCCATTGGTCAAAGAAAGTTCATGTATGGGCACAATCAATTATCAGCATATTTACTCGCGGCTCTCCCAGGACCTATACATTTTAATGCGTGGCACATGACCTGCGCCAACAGGTGAGGAACAAGCTGCTGAACCGCCCTTTATCAGCTGTGGGTCTGACAAAACCCGCGTGATCTGAATAGTGATCAGTAATAGGAAAAAGTCTCCACAACATGCGTGGATCTTGGGAGGTGACCAGTGCAGTGCGCACTTTGTCAGCACTAGATGACTTGGAGTCCAGCCTACGCTGACCTCCTTTCTTTATCTGCGTTATCCCTGTCCACGTGTGGATCATCTCCTCTGTCTGCAGTGTATGCAATGGTCCGCTCAAACACAGCTGGCGCTGGTTATCAGCATGCACTAAGTGCACACTGGGAGGCTCTTCAAGCACACGTGAGGAGGGAGAAGGGAAGTGGTGGTAGGGAATGCGAGCGTTGGCAGGGGAGTGGGGAGGAGGGGGAGGAGGGAGGCTGTTATGTGGATTAAGGACGACAGATTCTGTAGAATGTGTTGATGTTTTCAGATCCCATGAGTGTCTTGTAGCCATTGGAACTCACATGCCCATGACCATGCTCTACGAGAGGCACATATGTGTAAAGCGCTGGTTGATGCATGCTCAGTGTAGATTTAAATATTTCACCAAAGTTCTTCCTTTTTGTGTCAGCTGCAATGATGGTTTACTTTTTTTTCGTGGCTGGAATATAACATTTTTTTTTCCTTTTTCTAGTTGCTTTTGTTTTTTATTGAAAGGCGAACCTACTAAATTAAAATGTTGGCATATTCGTCCAGTCCTTTGCTAAGAATTTCATCTTCACTACATAGCAAATTGAGTCTGGTGTAAACACTAATTAAAGACCCCTGAATAGATAGATAGATAGATAGATAGATAGATAGATAGATAGATAGATAGATATGCTGGAGACAGAGTATTTGAAAACTGATGTCCATGTGTTGTTCGTTTTGTTGTTATGATTATGATGATGATGATTATTATTATTGGGCACACGGATGTGATGCATTTCTTTCGATTTTCACTCTTTGTCCGTACAACGTCCACACTGGCATTTTTTTTCCCAAATGTTGGTCATTTCATTTAGTGTGTGTGTGTGTGGTGTGTGTGTGTGTGTGTGTGCAAGAAGGTCTATTATTATTTTTTACAACGGGCTTTAAACGCAAGGCATCTGCTGTCGTTGAACCGAGTTCGGCCCAACGTCTGTCTGTTTGCTGAGAGATAGCACACAATTCCACCACAAATTCACCTTTCAAAAGATGGCGAGGCCCGGGTGGGTGGGTAGGGGGGAGAGGGGGAACGTGAGGGGATGACGGCGGCGGAGGGGGGGGGGGGAGCGGCGGAGGGAGGAGGAGGATTGAGGAGGCTGGGGGGGAGAGGGGGGAGGAGAGCGGGTGGGAAGTGTGTGTGTGTGGGGGGGGGGGGGGGGGGGGGAGAAAGCTGGAGTGGGTAGTGTTACAAGGGCTGTGACAGCAGAATAACTGTGACTAGTAGGAGTCAGTTGGAAGTGGGCAGCACAAGGAAACACACGGAACCTTTACAGTGGTAGAATCTGTGACCAGAGCAAGACCTGTGAGTAGTTGTGAATGGCGCTTGGTTTCACTAACTGTCAGCGCAAACTGCATACATTCGAGCGCATTCTTTGAATGGATTAGTGATTTCTGGAATTTCTCTTTCTTTGATACAGTGGAAGATACAATGACAGACAAATACAGGACAAAGGTGCAGAAAAATCAAACTGAAAACCATGCAGTGGAGCAATGAATTTTTAATGATGAATTTAATGACTGGTTATATCTTAGGGTACACATGGCTACTGTTAGTTATTCTTTCCAGTACATGGTTATATCTATAGGGTACACATGGTTACTGTTAGTTATCTTTCCAGTACAAGGCTGATATTAACATTGATTTGCTGAAAATTCAGGGATCATGTGTGTTTTCATGTGTGTTTGTGGCTTTAGCAGTGACGAAAGTGAGATTTTGTTTGTTGTTCTTAGTGGTTGCTTTTGATTAAGGATGGTGAGTTGATTTTTCTTTTTCTTTTTTTTTTCTTTTTGGAAAATTAGAGTACTAAAGAGTAAACATTCAACGTTTGTGTCTGAAAACTTTAAATTCAATCATCACAAATGGCACACAGGGGTGAATTGTTACTGTATGAATGCTATCTTTCGACCTTCCTTTTTAAACTCTCATTTACTCATTCTCTTGCTCTCAAAGACAAAGTAGCATGATATATCGTAAGCTCTGTGTGTGTGTGTGTGTGTGTGTGTGTGTGTGTGTGTGTGAGTGTGTGTGTGTTGTGTGTGTGTGCGTGTGTGTGTGTGTGTGTGTGTGTGTGTGTGTGTGTGTGTGTGTGTGTGTGTGTGTCATGTCAGTACAATTTTTGAGTTAATCTGACAATAAATTGGTTTCAGTCAGTCAGTGTGTGTGTGTGTGTGTGTGTGTGTGTGCACAGGCCAATCTTAATGCATGTGCGCATTTCAGTGTGTGTCCGTGTGTGTGCACTGCATGCATGCTGACGTGTTTGTGTGTGTGTGTGTGTGTGTGTGTGTGTGTGTGTGTATATATGTGTGTTTGTGCGCGCGCGTGTGTGTGTGTGCTCTTAGCATGGAATGTGAGTCAGTTTGCCATCTGGTCAAAACCTGGAAAGAGGGTTCCCTTTTTTCGTAGATTCAGTATATTCATGTAGAAGTGCTGGTAGCATATACATAGTGTCGGAAAATTTGTTAAATGGATGATATAAAAAAAATGAACATGAACGTTTCACATGTAGATGCCTGAAAATTTAAATGTTTAAAAAAGTCCAGCAAGGCCATTCCAGAATGTAGCAGAATCATTTACCTTTGCTTCAATGAAGAGATGATAGTTAGTGTCGGCATGGTGTATGTAGAGAAACTTTGCAGTCTGCCTGTGGATTATAGCGTTGTTTAAAAAAAGACAAGGAATCGTAATTAACTCCACCGGTTTACAAATGCAAACAAATTACAAGACAAAACACAACATTCGACCTCTTAGGTCTTCCGTAGGCAAGATAGCCTAAACAATATTCAGGGCAATGAAAATGAAATGAATGAGTAATCACTTGTCTTCTCGAATTCGGCGCTAGATGGGCTTTGATTGAACACGAGGCCGTTGGGAAGGAGACACTGTGGATTAGAATTCTAATGATGATGATGATGATGATAAAGACAACAATAACAATGATAATGATGATGACAATCTTGAAAAAAACATCAGAGGATTACTACCACTTTTAGTGATAATAAGACAGTAGTAATTGTAGTATTAATAGTGGCTATACACACATGAATGACAATAGTAATTATAGCATTAATAGTGGCTATACACACACATAAATGACAATAGTAGTTGTAGCATTAATAGTGGCTATACACACATAAATGACAATAGTAGTTGTAGCATCAATAGTGGCTATACACACATAAATGACAATAGTAGTTGTAGCATTAATAGTGGCTATGCACACATAAATGACGATAGTAGTTGTAGCATTAATGGTGGCTATACACACAGGAGGGGAGAAAGGAGATGGGTCGGAGTATTGTCGAACAACATGGTTGTAGTGGCAACAGTGTTAGTGGCGATGATGATGATGATGATGATGATGATGATGATGATGGTAATGACCATGATGATGGTGATAGAAAGAAACAAACAAAAAAAATCCTTGGCTAGGGTGACATTAAAGTCAAGTCATGCTGCTTGCTGAAAAAACAGGGTTTGAAATTTTAAGAAAAATTGCTAATACATTTCCGGTGTGAAAGTACCTCATGAATATACGTGTAAACAGAAAAACAGAAGGAAATGCCGGCATGATGCGATCAACACTTTTTTTTATATCAGCTCTCAGTTCAACATAATACGGCCCATGATGCCTTTAAACAATCACAATTCTGCACTGTACATGTGTCAAAAATCTATAGAAACTTTGCTATATTTTTTTCTCGTATACATATATTGAAAAACATAATCATTTAACATAAGGAATAGTTTCGTAAAGCACATTCAACAAAGGTTCAAAGTGGGGGGAAAAGATCAAACATTCACTAGGCACACATTCAAATTAAGCCAAGACAAACATCAAACGTTCATAGTGAATTCAGACATTAAAACAATAGGTCTCGGCTAAAGAGTATCTGAATATAGTCCCTGCAACACATAAATATAATCAAAATGAAGGTGCAAGGATGTACAGCAAAAGTACACAAAGGGGCCTTCCCATTGTGAAACAATAGGAGGTGAAAACGAATCTTTGCAATCAACGAAACGGTTACTTCATATATCATAATATGAACAAAAACGGGCTTCCCGTTGCGAACGGCAGGAGATACGAACAGCCAAAACCATGGATAATAAAGGTAGAGCAGGTTTCAGTGTTATCAAGGAACATATATATAAACGGCAGGAGTTACGAACAATGAATGAAATAAATAAACGTCCAGTTTTCCACAGCAGGGCATCACCTGGGCCGTATAGCAGTTACACAGTTGTATGAGAAATGGTCAGAAAACTGGAAACCACCACTCATCTGCACAGTGTCCACATTTTGATCTAATTTAAAAAATCACACACTGCACGTCAGCCAGCCAACTAGATCTGTTTTTTCTTTCTCTGTAGACACACCCACCTCAAGACAGTGCTACTGCTCCTCAGGTTTCACCGTTATACTCTGGCCCATCAATGGCTGTTGTTTGTCAGCCCTGCAATGGACACAGGGGTGTAAAGATAACGAACAAATAAAACGCTCACAAACTAACCTATGCTGGAAACAAATAAGCAAACAGACCGACCGAAGGCTATTTGCACACAAAACAGCCTCATGAACGCACAAACACCTGAACAACATCCAAGTTATTATCTGTATAATTACATAGCTAAATAATCGCACGACCATTCAGTCGCTCAGATGATAAAATATTTCAAATCAGCAGGTAAAACATTTTGTTTGTGGATAGGTAGCAACCCAGAGAGACAGAGGAATCAATCATCAAAAATGACCTTCACTGAGAGGATCTTAATCTTCTAAACAAGCCGACGCCTGGTTTGGTCACCGTGACTTAACCCTGTCCGTCTTACCAGCCGCTAAGAGCGACGTACACATGTCACTTTGTCTAGTGAACACCAGGAACCTGCAGGGTGCGCGTTAAACTTATATCCACCAATCACAATGAAAGACAGCAAGGCATCGCTTTGTATGTTACTAACAATACAATCGGTGATAATACAGAATTGCTGTTTTCTGTTTCAGACTTATATTAGTCATAGATGTCCGTCCCTCTTCAGTTGCAGAGAGACTGTATAAATGCTGGTGGAAATTGAGTATTTCACATTTCCAGTTAATAAGAAACTGGAGTTTGAACAATGAAATGTAAAAACAGAGAAATCTTAACTTCCGTCTGCTAGTATTGTTTTCACTAAGATAGAACCCTATCTGCCCTCATTCTAGGCAACACCGAGCCAAAGCATAGGCAAAAACCATCAACATACTTTTATATTCACACACGTCTGAATAATGGAATAAGCATTACAGCCTTTACCGCATTCTGTTCAGTTAAGAAATGGCCTTAGAGCCAGGGTGCAGGGAGTTTTATAGGGCCTCCCAGCCTCTTTCAATGAGATCTTTCCATTTATGGCCATCGCCACGTCTGAGTCATAATGGAACCTTTAGAAGCATCTATTTCAAATGATGTCAGATCCGGTTCTGCCGGGCTGCCGTAATGTCTCCAAACCTGGAACTGACATTTTACCTCACACGGCCCGACAAACAATGGGCAGACCATCGTGTAAGTGGCTGGATCTGGAATGGCGCAGGGGCCATCAGGACAGACCTTCAGACCCTGTGTCCAAATCAAAATCTGGCATGTGTCAACTATCGCCAACGACTTCCGCCTGTGGAAATTTACCTCTCTTAAGACTCAAACCTGCTCAGAGAAGACAACACCAACTTCGGCGTCACGGACTCCCAGGACTCTCTCTCCTTGGCCTCTAATTGGTCTCCCATACCGATCCATCGAGACCAGCCATGGTCAGAGGGAGGCCTAACCCCTCCTCAGCAAAGGTAACACCGATTACGGCATCACAGAAGTCCAATGGCTGACTCCCCAGCCTCTAATTAGCCAAGTTCTAAACCAGTCTGCCCAAACCAGCTGTAGCCAAAATGTCGTCTGGCCACAGTCTCCAGACGTCTTTATAACTGACATTCCAGCCACCAGCTTAGCTACCCCTCACTGCCAGCCCCATCCATTAGGAGAAGCTGCATTTGGGTCAAATCCCTCGCAGATGGTTCCTCTGTTGGTGAAATGATTTTAAATAGGTCCCATCCTACATTTGAGGGACTACTCCTGCAAACTCTCTTTTCTGAAAAATTGGACAGAATCATGCACTTTACAATGGTACAGAAATAATTATAGAGAAGTTCACTTGAATAATTCTGGTTCTTCAACCTTCTCTCTCTCTCTCTCTCTCTCTCTCTCTCTCTCTCTCTCTCTCTCTCTCTCTCTCTCTCTCTCTCTCTCACACACACACACACACACACACACACACACACACACACACACACACACACACACGCGCGCGCGCGCGCGCACACACACACACACACACACACGGGCGCCTTTTCCAACAAAAAACAAATAAAAGAAAAGTTGACAGTGAACATAACAGTACCTGAAATAAGAAAAGAGCAGTGGTGGAACAAAGGGAGTGTCCTCTCTGAGACATTACGACCTCAGATTCTTAGTGCATCCAGCATAAGATAAAGAACTAGAGAGGATTATGAAAAAAATGTTGTTAGATAATCCTGTTCCGGCTGGTTTTATCCCAGTCATGTTGATAACAGAAGAGTGTTTCTGTAGCGTCATATCAATTTCATCATCCCTTATTTGGTCAAGAGAGAAGCGTCTAGCTTTCATTGTTCCATTTCTTCCCTTCACTAAGGTAGTGTACAAGGGAGTATAACGTCCTGTTGTCCAGAGGCCCTAAAGGACTTGGTCATGGCAGACCTGTGTATATTGGTCTTGTGCAGCTTCGTTTTCGTAGTCATGTATCCTCTATGAGCATCACATGGTATGCCTTGGACAATCAGTCATGTCTGTTTCTCAGGTTACAGAGCAGAATGGATCAGTTGTCTACCCTAAGCTCAACTCTTGCGCAGAATCCACTTCCACCCAGCAAGAGAAGCCCAGCTGGTGCTGCCAAGGGAGACGACCACTATGGGCAGCTCAACCTTGCCGACTTACCAGACGTGGCGTTGGTGCTCCTGTTCACGATGCTGCCAGTCCCTGACCGAGGTCGCCTGGCGCGCACCTGTTCAAGGCTGTCTTCCTTCATGCAGTGCCCCTCTGTGTGGACTGACGTCATCATTCAGCTTCATGCGACGGATACCGGCGAATTGGTGGACGTCAGCTTCCTAGGTCCACAGGACAGCAGTATGGTTAAAAAATATGGAGCGTATTTCCAGCGCGCTACCATTGTTTTTCCATCTAGCAGGATTTCACAGGAAGTTAGGGACATGTTGTCTCACTTTACTCAGAGAGAGGAGTCAAACTGAAACTGATTATACAGCTAAGTAATAGCTTCTCCAGGGCGGCAAGGAAACATTCGTCCCTTGACGAGCGTACTTACAATGTAATAGGTATGAGAGACACATTCAGTTCATCCACAAGCATCAGTTTTAAATTTTCTGTTGATCATTACAAGTTTTTTATAGAAAACAAAGAAATTCTGCTGGTGCCCCAGACTGGACAGGTTTTGTGGCATGCTCACAAACCTGATCTTGCCAGTACAATGGCCGGAAAAAGAGCTGGTAGAACAATACGGTCTGTCCCCTACACCCACAGCAGCTCTAATTTCAAACTTTCCTGCTCTGAGGAGACTTACATTAAGCCTCCACAACGCCAGTGAAGAACTGCTGCTGGAACTGTCTGATTCCTCGGGCAGGCGGAGCCCATTGCGCAGTCTTGTCCTCCAACACGTCGAAGGGAGAAGGAGTTACAGTAGGACGGAGGCTTTCCCGCAGTTGTCATCAGCTGCTTGGAGGAAACTGACATCAGCGTGCCCTTCTCTGACCGTTGAATGTTATTTTTCTGCGATCACATGCCCCCTCTAAGTCGAGTGATAAAACCGGAAACGCCGTTGGTCAAACTGAAAGTCACTTGTGTGTACTCTGACACTGACAGTGCCCAGTTACCCCAGGTGTGCACAGAACACAAAACCACCCTTCGGTTCTCTTGCCTCTCTGTTGGCATTGACCGGAGCATTGGGCGAACCCAGGAATACTTGAGGAGAACAGGATGGGATATCCTATTCTGAGAGATGTCTCATCTATACCACTTCTGTGGCACTGCATCCACGCCGCTCATTCTGCCCCTCCCCCTGTCACAGCCTGGCCTGTTCTGCCACAACTTCGTCACTGGCAGTCTGTCAATTCGTCATAAGGCGACCCGCCAGAGAACAATGGACTGTACTACTGTCGAGTCACTTCGGCAATGTTCAGTGTGCTTATTCCGATCCAACATGCGCAGGACACCAACTACTAGCTGTACTGACGACAATAATGGATTTAGGATTAGTCGCGAAGCCAGCGTGAGCACGCTGTCGTATCAGAGAGCTGTACCACGTCTGTCCATCGACAGTCCCCATGAATTTGCCAATAGCCATAATCCCGACAGAACTAAGCCAGGGCCATGTCTGTGAACAGGTCATTGAGGTCACCATGAAAGCAGGGCATGGAAGGACACGGAACTGGAGAGATTTTTTGTGCTGGTTGATGATGATGAGGATTTAAGATGATGCTACAGATTTCCATTTCAGTGTGAAACTACATGATAGAGCAGTTTTCCATGCTTATATCTGTAAACAGAGTTGGATAGGAAATTTGAGCGACACTCTCCGAGAAGCATCCATTACATGGACGAAACTCGACAGTGTAGTTCCAGTGGAGCCCATAGCGAACTCTACCCGGGGTAGAAGCCGGTCGGGGCAGGAAAATCCCACAAATAAATGGCTCTGATGGGAATCGAACCCATTGCCTCCTGGACCATGAAGGCTGGTTGGCAGGCCCGACCTTTGTTCTAAACGTAAATGTTGTGTTGTTTTTTTTATTCTGCAATATCAAGTTGTTTTTGTTTGTTTGTTTGTTTGTTTTGTTTGTTTTGGGGGTGTTGTTTATCTGTAGAGGATACTTTATTTCATTGCTTGTTTTTTTTTTTTCCTTTATAAACCATACTTGTTCTTCCCTCTTTTTGTCTGTCGACACGAAAAAGGCCAACGTTTCGACCTGTAACATCTTCAGGTGTCTTGTGATTCGTTTGTTTGTGTTAAGCGGAGTCATTACACATGATTTTTGTTGGTGGAGGTGGTTTTTCCATAGATTTTTTTTTTTTTTTTTTTGCTTGTTAATTGTATCAGAGTGATATACATAGGGGCTCTACACACACACACACACACACACACACACACACACACACACACACACATTAGTGGGACATGGGCGATTTCAATGGTCAGTCTTAAGATACGGTGATCGCCCTTGTTCGAAAGTGTGAGCAAGTGATGCCAAGCGTCAGGAAGACTTGAGGACTGGAAACCATCAACAGCCCCACGATGGACTGCATGAGGGGCCTCCTGTACCCCCTCACCCTCACCCCCACTCATCCCTCTCCCCAAGCAGTTGCATCTTTCATTAACTACCGTACGATGGATTGAGCAACAGGCCAAGAGACACGCCCCCTCACGTGCAACCCCCGCACCCCCCCATCACCCCACCCCTCACATTTCAATGCCCCCCCCCCCCCCCCCCCCTCCCCCGAGCAGCTGGTCACTAATGAACTAGACACTGACAACGGCAGGGCCTGGCGTTGTCTTGCTGCAAAAGCAGTCAGTGTCAATGCCGTGCCACGCCACGGTGATTCAATTCAAAGCCAGGCAAAGGCTATGTTGACTTCCTCACTTAAAGACTAACGTGCATGAAAGACATGTCTCTAAAAGCTTTCGCTATGAGGACGTAAAACTCAACCATTCACTTCCTCACTGTCTCCTCCTTGGCATCCTCTGGTTCAGTCAAGGTGTTGCTGGGCCTCTCGGCCTTCAGGCCTGTCCAATGTGCTCATGATGTTAAGGCGTGTGACTTTTGTGTTTTTTTGTGTGTGTAATTATTTTTTGTTAGTCTAGATAGAGAAGGCCCTAGTTGAAAGTTAGAATTCCTGGGAATGTCGTTTATAATTTGTAGTCAAAATAAATACTTGTGTAAATTCTAAGTGCCTGTTCATTGAAAAGAATGTTATATTGTATTCTCCCTTGTCCTAATCTCTGTCTGCTATGTTTTCTGAACGTGTATGAAGAAGTTTCTCTAACACGTCAGACTGTCCTATCAATCTCAAACTAGCTCACTTTCTTTTTTGTTTTTTTTTGTGGCATCAGTTATCAGATCAATGGAGCACCTAAGGCTGTACCCTTTTTTTTCCTATTTTTTTTTTTCTTCCCTACGGCCGAAATCCGCCTCTTCATTTTTTGGTTTCATATTGTCTTCATCTGCAAAAAAAAAAAAAAAAAAAAAAAAAAAGTGAAAAGAAAAACAAAACCAATTTCCACTACTATTTCTTTTTCTTTTCTTTTCTTATTTTTTTTTTTCTCCAACCAGTCTCTTACACACCATGCAGCAGAGTCTGTATGTTCTCTCAAATGGACATATTTGTATTGGCGTTTGATACAAAGTGTCTGGGTTTGTTAATGTTCCAATGTGTGGTGTATTGGCACTTTCACTCTGATAATGTGCTGCTTATGTAAATAGAACAACATACATGAAACAAAACAAAATTTAAAAAAAATAAACAAAAAAAAACCCTGCATTAGTTTCTTTTCTTTCAGTTTTGCCAGAGAGAGAGAGAGAGAGAGAGAGAGAGAGAGAGAGAGAGACAGACAGAGACAGACAGACAGACAACAAAAGACGAAGAAAAATGCTAATAGAACGCTTCAGAAATGCACATCAAACGTTCAGAAGTCTGGCGGATGAGGAATGTGGCTGGGATTATAAGAAAAAAAAAGTTTCAGCACCCGTCGCTGTGACTCCCGAACCTGTAAACACTCCCGGTAATCCTCCCTGAAGAATACAGACGAAAAGGGCTGCAAGGACGACCCTAGGAGAGATGACAAACATGCACAGGAGACAAAGTCATGGGTCACCTAAGATCTTGGAAATTGGCTATTCCCCAAATATGCTACCCTTATAGCGAAAAGGGGGTCTACAAGGGAGACATGAGGAAAGCCAAGAAGCGAGATAATAAGTGTGTGTGTGTGTGTGTGCGCGCGCTTATGTGTGTGCGTGTGCGTGTGAGTGTGCGAGAGCGCGCGTACTTGTGTGTGTGTGTGTGTGTGTGTGTGTGTGTGTGTGTGTGTGTGTGTGGCGGCGTGCTAGAGCATGTGTGTGCTTGCGTGCATGCGTGTGTGTGCGTTGTGTATACATGTATACAATAATGGTGGTCAGCCATACAGCTCTAGGAATGATTAAATATGAGCAAAGACCTGTGTTATTAAGAATAAGAGCAAGTTTATACATGTACAATCAGGACTAATAGGCAAAACAAACGGATAAACACTAAACCAGTGCCTGGGCGCATGCTGATGGTTACCTAGTGGTTCTTTTTATTCTTTTTCGTTCGGGAGAATTACATCTCTAGGTTCTGATGTTGTATAAACGCAGGTTTCTGAACTCTGTCACTTTTTACTTATGCAATTTATAAATCGATGTAACGCTTTCAGTTTCTATGTGTTGATCGAAAATCATTTGTAATGCCATCAATTTTTTTAGTTTTACGTGCAATGCTAATGGACATTTCCCCACTTATATAATATGGTTAATCGATTTTGTTATCTGTTTACCTATATCGTCTCTGTGGACTACAAAGAGAACGTCAGTTAACGACAGTTTCAGAGATGTATCGATTCTCGATGAAATCAATATTTCTATATTTTTCCAAAATGTGTTCACTGTGGGACAGTAGAAAAAAGAGAAATGTTCTATAAAATCAATTTCATCTCTACAGTTATCACACTTGTCAGTTTCTGATACCTTCGTTTTTTGCAAAAGGATATTAGTCGGGTAAATGTTGTGGTTTATTTTCCATTGTAGTTCATACAGTCTAACCTCTTTTGTAGATGTTCTTGGTGTTAGCCATATGTGTTCGTCTATTTCAAAGTCGAGTTTTCTACGCCAAAAGTCCTTGCTGTTTGCAGTAACGTTACTCAAATTCCTTTGCTCCAGCAACTTTTTTTTTTTTATCTCTTTTGGTTTTGTGTTAAATAGATTGGCTTCGCAGTCAGCAGAGTAAACATTGTCAAGAGTAATATTGTTTTCATAAATCCACTCCAGCCATGTTGATGGGAGAGCGTTTCGCAGTGCATTGTATTCAAAAGTTGTATTTGCATTACGATCTCCTAAACTGTCTCCACTTCATTGAGATTAAGCAGTCTATTTTTCAGTCTCCACTTCATTGAGATTAAGCAGTCTATTTTCAGTAAGGTGCACAATGTCTCTGACAAACTGTATTCCCTTTTCTTTCCATTCTTGAAAATATAATATATTGCCTTTGTATTTTATCAAGTCATTATAAAATAACATTTGATCTAAAAAGTTACTTGGTGTTATTTCTTGGTTATTTAGTGGTTTTCCTCTTATTATTCAAATAATGGTAACTACATTTCTCCAAAATCATTGTCTATTCGTTCAATTTGCTGCAACTGCGTTGCATTACAGTTAAGCTTAAATATGCTATCATTACTAATTATTTTGTTAAGTGCCACTTCGGAATCTTACTCCAATTTTCGTCTGTCGCAGAAAACAATTCTGCCCATTGCAAATACAGTTTTTGCAGTTCCATAACGTTAACCATTTTTAAACCTCCTGATTTATAGTCTGCTTCCATTACTTTCCTTTTCACTTTTTCGAATGCTTTCCGATTACTGTGTTTCTTTTGCGAAACAAATTTATACAACATCGTATTTATCTTCTGCAGGACTTCATATGGAATGCCAATTGACTGCATTACAAAGACTAGTTGACTAACCAAAAAAGATTTAATAACTGTAATTTTACCATGAATGCTGATGTCTCGTTTGCTCCAGGTCTTTATTATTTTTTTTTTTTTATGGTTTCAACTCTGCCTTTCCAGTTTTCTTCAATGTTTTTGGCCATTTTATCTTTTTCAAAATAAATTCCAAAAGATTTGCAACAACTGGCGTGGAATCACCCTCCTGTCGATTCCAAGCAAGATCCTTGCAAAGATCATCATTCAGCGAATATCAGATGCAGTGGATAAACAACTGAGAAAAGAACAAGCAGGATTTCGAAAAGGAAGAGGGTGATGCACTGACCAGATATTTGTACTGCGTAAACATAATTGAGCAGTGCACAGAGTGGCAGAGACAACTGTACATCAACTTTGTGGATTTTGAGAAAAGCCTTTGATAGCATGCACATAGACAGCTTATGGCGCATACTACGAATGTATGTGATACCGCAGCAGATAGTCCTTCTCATCAAAAGCTTCTATGACAACTTCACATGCAGAGTCGGAAACAGTGACCACAGTTTTGAAGTGAAAACAGGAGTGAGACAAGGCTGTGTGATGTCAGCAATGCTCTTTAATCTTGCCATAGATTGGGTGATGTGTCGAACAACTGAAGACCAGACAAGAGGCATACGATGGACACTCTTCTCAGCCTTAGAAGACCTTGACTTTGCTGATGATCTAGCATTGGTCTCCCACACTCACCAACACATGCAGGAAAAGACATCCAACCTCAGCAGCTTTGCACAACAGATTGGACTAAAAGATCAGTCAAAGGAAAACAGAGGTAATAACCTTGAATGTCCCAAACCCCTCATCAATTCAAGTGAATGGAGAAACCCCCCCTACAGCTGAGAAATTCACCTACCTGGGCAGCATTGTCAGACACGATGGAGGAGCAGGTAATGACATCAAGAACCGTCTAACAAAGCCAGAAATGGTTTCAGAATGCTAATCAATGTATGGAGGTCCCAACAAAACAGCATCAAAACCAAGCTCAAACTATATCAGAGCTGCATTATTTCTACCCTTCTGTATGGCTCAGAATGCTGGAGAATGACAGAGAGTGACCTAAATAAGCTATCAGTCTTCCACACAAAGAACATTAGAAGAATCTTAAGAATTTTCTGGCCAAACACCATCTCAAATGAAGAACTACTCTCCCAATGCCATCAAGAAAGCATGAAAACAATTCTCAGGAAAAAGCGATGGAGGTGGATAGGGCACATACTTAGGAAAGAGCCAGACAACATCACTCGTGTCGCCCTCCATTGGACGCCTGAAGGAAGGAGGAAGAGGGGGAGACCCAAAAACACCTGGCGGTGAACTGTAGAGGGAGAGCTGAAGACCCTGAACCACACATGGGGTACCATCCAGAGGTTGGCCCAGAACAGACGAGAATGGAGGACCTTTGTTGCTGCCCTACATGCCACCGGGCATAATGGGCAGTAAGTAAGTAAGTAAAATAAATTCCAAGTATTTTTATTCTTTCAACTATAGAGAAAGGCAGATTGTTTTCATTTATTCTCCTGCCCATTCTGATAGCTTTGGTTTTATTCGTATTTAACTTAAGACCAGACAACTTTTCGAATGCTTTCAGAATATTCACAGATTCAATTAATCATTTTTGTTATCTAAGAATAGAGTGGCGTCATCAGCGAGTTGTTTTATCTTAATATACTGCTCATTTGCATGGTGCCTTGTTGGCACTTGGAAACCCGTTACTTCACTTTTTCTAATCTTTGCAGCCAAGAGCTCTACAGCTAAAACAAACGCTAAAGGAGAAAAGGGACAGCCTTGCCTTATTCCACAAGTTTACATTAAATGGCTCAGACAAACAGCCTCCATGGTTAATACAGCTTTGGTTACCATTTGTTAAAGCGTGTACCCATCTTTGGAAATCGGTCCCAAATCCCAAAACCTTGAATACATGTAAAAGATTTGTTTTTTGACATGGAGTCAAAGGCTTTTTCATAATCTATAGGTAATAAATACCCTGCCCTTTCCGGTTTTATTTAAATAGTTGATGACATCATCGATGGTTCTTAACACAGTTGCTATATTTCTTCCTTTATGTATCCAACTTGATCTTCGTTAACTGTAATGGATGACTTTACCTAGTCTTTCTGAGATTACTTTTGCCAAATTTTTATAATCGGAATTTGTAAGAGTGATGGGTCTCCAGTTGTTAAGTTTATCTCTAACTAAGTCTTTACCTTTGTGAAAAGAGTTATAATGCCTTGCCGTTGTGTAAATGAGAGACTTTCACTGTTAAAGGATTCAATAAAGGAGTTAGTGACAACATTGCCTAATTTTGACCAAAAAAAAACATGTAAAACTCGGTTGTTAAGCCATCGTTTCCTGGAGCAGAGCCATTTTTCATCTTCTTGAGAGCAGATGTCGTCTCTTCTAATGTCACTGTGCCTTCACATGTTACTGCGTCATTTTCTTCTGACTGTCTTATTTCTGCATTTTCAATAAAAATGTCGGTAGCTTCTTCTACATTCGACGCTTCAGTATTCTGGGCATACAACTGTTTATAAAATGCAATTTGTTCTTGTATTATTTCTCGTTGGTCAGTAATAATGTTACCTGTCTCTTTATACAGTCTCGTAATAATCTTATTTCTGCTTCGTGCCTTTTCTAAACTACAAAAGTATTTTGTATTCTTTTCTCCTTCTTCTATCCATTTAAGTCTGCATCTTACTTGAGCGCCTCTAGCTTTCTAAGCCTGCAAAATCTCTAGCTTCTCTTTTACTGTCATAAAGCGTTTTATTATATTTTCGTTTTGGGGATCGCTGGCGAGCTCTTTTCTAGACTTTGTAACTTTGATTGCAATATCAGAGATTCATTTCTTTTTCTCACAAGCCAGATTTTTCCGAAATCTATACAAAATGTTTCTTATTTCAGCCTTACACATTTCCCTTTTTTTTAATGATTCAGACCTTCATTGTCTAAAAGAAATGTATCTAACATATCATCATCATTTTTTGTACAAACAGAACATTTTTAAGATAACTATCATTAAATCTCCAATATCCTGGTCCCCGGGTGAGTCATTCTCATTCAGTTCAAGGACAACGGCTTTATGGTCAGAATTCGGAACAAAAAAATGTTCACACAAAGTACAAAAACGCAAAATGTTATCAGAAACAATAATCTAATCTGCGCGCAATGAATGGGTTAGGACGAATCCATGAGGCATCTTTTTCTTTTGGATGATAAAGTCTCCAGACATCTGTTAAATCCAATGTATTAATAACATGCTGAAAACTGGCAGTTTCCAATCTGTCGTGGGGTTGACC
>JADBJO010031193.1:12500-17013 GCA_016801955.1 Conus betulinus | reverse complement strand
GGTGTGTGGTTGTGTTTCGTCCTGTCCGTCGTCTGTATCTGTCTGTCATGTCTCTCGGTCTGTCCGTCCGCCTTGTACTGTCTGGTCTATCTGTGTCCTCTCTGCCTGTCTATCTCTCTATCTCTCTCGCTCTCCCTCCCTCCCTACCCTTCCTCTCTCTTTCACTCGCTCGCTTACTTGCACGCTTTTATCTCTCGCTCTTCCTCTCCGTCCCTCCCTCCCCCCCCCCCCTCTCTCTCTCTCTCTCTCTCTCTCTCTCTCTCTCTCTCTCTCTCTCTCGTACAAGGTTCCAATTTCAGAGAGTTTCCAGCTCTTCTATATCCTCTGTGGGAAGCTGGGCCACACAACCCCCATGGTTGGAATGTTTCCTCGGAAGTTATTTGTGTAACGAGAATGCTAGTGTTTTTTTCAACTTCTAGCACGCCTGAGAGAGAGAGAGAGAGAGAGAGAGAGAGAGAGAGAGGAGAGAGAGAGAGAGAGAGAGAGAGAGAGAGGACAGACAGACAGACAGACAGACGGACGGACGGACGGACAGACGGAGAGACAGAGATAGAGAAAGAAACATACATACAGACAACCAGAGAGAGAGAGACAGACAGACAGAGAGAGAGAGAGAGGGGGGGGGGGACTGGGAGAGGAGAGAGAGTGGGGGGTAGGGGACGCTGAGAGAAGTGGAGTTTCCCAATGATGTACATATCGTTAAGAATACGTCAACATTAAGGAAGAAAAGGCCTGTTCATTAGGGAAATTGTCCGCATGTGAAGAGAAAGATCGTTAAAGAATACATTAATATCAAGGAAGAAAGGCCTGTTTATCAGGGAATTGTCCGTTTGTGAAGAGAAAGATGTTAGGAATACATTCATATTAAGGAAGAAAGGCTGTTCATCAGTTTGTGAAGAGAAAGAGCGGTTCAATGCTCAGAACAGCCATTGCAGGTTATTGAGGACTTCAGTCACTATCAGAAAAAAGGGTGGGGTGAGGGGGGTAGGGATGGGGTAGGGGAAGCTGTTCACTTCTGTATCGTGATTAAAAAAGTTTGATCAGTTTTAATACTTTTCATATAGAGTTTTCAGAAGGGAGAGAGAGAGAGAGAGAGAGAGAGAGAGAGAGAGAGAGAGAGACAGACAGACAGACAGAGAGGGCAGGCAGGCAGAGACAGAGACCGGAGGGAGAGAGACAGACAGACAGACAGACAGACAGACAGGCAGACAGACAGGACAGACAGACAGACAGACAGACAGGACGGAGGGAGAGAGAGAGGAGAGAGAGGAGAGACAGACAGATCCAGACAGAGAGAGAGAGAGAGAGAGAGAGAGAGAGAGAGAGAGAGAGAGAATAAGTGGAGGAGGAGTAGGAAAACTGATTTGTGTATTGGAGATAGGGAGGACATGCGGGGTGAAAGGGGGGATGTTCGAGAGGGGGATGAGGGATGCCAAGGACCAGAGAGACAGATAGGTACACACACGTTCATGCATTTTTGCTAAAGGTCGAAGACAAGAGTTCCACAGGAAGGCAGAACCACCGATTGCAGTGAAAGGAACCACCTGCCACCTGCCTTACAACTGCATTCAGTCTACGGGTCTCTGCCATTAACAGTTTAGAAGCATACCTTGAGCACGCGCGCAGAAGCATGCATGCATGCATGCGTGCGCGCGCGCGCGCGCGTGTGTGTGTGTGTGTGTGTGTTGAGAGAGAGAAGGAGGGAGGAGAGAGAGAGAGAGAGAGAGAGAGAGAGAGATCAGAATCAGTCAGTCTCTCTCTCTCTCTCTCTCTCTCTCTCTCTCTCTCTCTGTCTTTCTGTCTGTCTGTCTCCCTCCCTCCCTCCTCCCTCCCTCTCTCTCTCTCTCTCTCTCTCTCTCTCTCTCTCTCTCTCTCTCTCTCTCTCTCCATGTAGAAACTAGAGAATCTGTCCAAATTCACAAAGCAGCTGTGTATTCACAGACATTTCGACTCACTGTATTCACAGACATTTTCACTCACTGTATTCACAGACATTTCCACTCACTGTATTCACAGACATTTTACTCACTGTATTCACAGACATTTCGACTCACTGTATTCACAGACATTTTTCACTCATTGTATTCACAGACATTTCGACTCACTGTATTCACAGACATTTCGACTCACTGTATTCACAGACATTTTCACTCACTGTGGTCACAGACGTTTTGACTCATTGTATTCACAGACGTTTTGACTCACTGTAGTCACAGACGTTTTCACTCACTACATTCACAGACGTTTTGACTCACCGTATTGACAGACGTTCTGACTCACTGTAGTCACAGACGACGTTTTGACTCATTGTAGTCACAGACGTTTTGACACACTGTAATCACAGAGGTTTTGACTCACTGTATTCACAGACGTTTTCACTCATTTTAGTCACAGACGTTTTGACTCACTGTATTCACAGACTTTTTTTTTTTTTTTTTTTTTTTGCTGTCCAACCTCTGCGCCACCTCAGAGGCAGTGCACCCACACGCTCATTCCGACACCCCGTCCACAGCCACAGCCCGGTCGACCCCGCCGCAGCCCCGGCACCGACAATCCACAGGGAGCAGTCAATGTCGAGTCGTCAAGAGGCAACCCACCGGAGGAGACACTGCACTGCCGCCGAGTCTCTTCAGTGTGGTGTTCAGTGGCGCCTGTTCTGATCTAACATACGCAGGACACCACCTACTAAAGCCCCTACTGACGACAATAATTGCTTAGTCGCGGAGCCGGCGCGAGTGAGCTCTCCCCCCGGAGGGCCACCACCACGTCCGTCCAGCGACAGCCCCCATGGACTCGCCGATACCGGTGACCCCGACGGAACCAAACCAAGGCCACAGACGTGGAGAGGGCATCGAAACTGAGGTCACCATGAGAGCACGGCATGAAGGGCCACATAATTTGAGACATTTTTTTTTTAATGCTGATCGATGAGAATGAGGATGATTAAGATGATGCGACGGATTTCCATTTCGGTCTGAGACTACATGACAGGGCTGTACTCTACGCTTCCTTTCATAATATATCCCGGCGTCAACCAGGCCCGAGAGATACAGGCACCTGCAGTGTTGGTCAGGAAATTTGAGCAACACTCTCAGAAACGCATCCATTAAGTGGATGAAACTCGACTGTGTGGTCCCAGTCTTCCCAACTGAGCCCGCAGCAAGCAAAACTCAACTCTGGGTAGGAGCCGGTCGGGGCAGAAAAACCCACATGACTTCTGATGGGATTCGAACCCACGACCTCCCAGCCGGGAGTCCGCGACGCTAACCACTTCGCCACGGCGGCTGGTCATTCACAGACTTTTTCACTCACTGTATTCACAGACATTTTGAGACTCACTGTTTTCACAGACGTTTCACTCACTTCATTCACAGACGTTTTCACTCACTGTAGTCACAGACGTTTTCACTCACTGCAGTCATAGAGGTTTTGACGCACTGTATTCACAGACGTTTTTACTCACTGTATTGACATACGTTTTGACTCACTGTATTCACAGACGTTTGACTCACTGTATTCACAGACGTTTTCACTCATTTTAGTCACAGACGTTTTTACTCACTGTATTGACATACGTTGTGACACACTGTATTCACAGAGGTTTTGACTCACTGTATTCACAGACGTCTTCATCACTGTATTCCAGACGTTTTCACTCACTGCATTGACAGACGTTTTAACTCACTGTATACACAATGTTTTGGCTCACTGTATTCACAGACATTTTGACTCACTGGAGTCACAGACGTTTTCACTCACTGTATTCACAGACGTTTTCACTCACTGTAGTCACAGACGTTTTCATTCACTGTTGTCACATACATTTTCACTCACTGTATTCACGACCACTCAAGAGAAGGACCAGGACCCGTGAGGAAGTCAGCCTAACATTTGCCACATGACCAAGGTATCTTACATGTGACAAAACTGATGTGCTCTTTTCTTTTCATCCGTGTCATATAAATATTTATAATTATTGTGGTTTTACATGTTCACACACCCCTTCATTAGGAACTGTGGCCTATTATGAATAAATCATCTGAATCTGAATCTCTCCAACCAGGTGTTTGGTGTGTGTGCGTGTGTGTGTGTGTGTGTGGGGGGGGGGGGGGGGGGGGTTAGTGTGTGTGTGTGTGTGGTGTGTGTGTGTGTGTGTGTGTGTGTGTGTGTGTGTGTGTGTGTGTGTGGTGTGTGTGTGTGTGTGTGTGTGTGTGTGTGTGTGACAGAGAGGCAGAGAGACAGAGAAAGACAAACAGACAGATAGGTAGCCAGCGAGCCGGCCAGCTCACACAAGCCACAAATCACTCACATGGATGCACTTCAGCACACACAGACACACGCGTGCGCGCACGCACACAGACACATGCACACGCATACACACACATCACACACACGTACATGCGCTCGTGCACCGCATACACACATTGGCCCTGCCCACACACTCATACACACACACACACAGTTAATAATGGCACTTTGGAATTATGCGTAGGTCAGACATGTACCAAGTTGT
>JADBJO010031192.1:10000-17016 GCA_016801955.1 Conus betulinus | reverse complement strand
TTCTGAATTTTGCCACAGCCGCAGTATAATGAAGTATGCATTGCTCAAAATTTTACATTTAAAACGATAAATAATATTAATCTCTATGAAATTAAGTTGTGAAAGTTGGCTGGATCATCAGCATAATCAAACATTTTCGTTAAAGAAAAAGAAAAGAAAGAAAAACTGATGAAATCCAAAGAGAGCTCTCTGACCATGCATTAATGGCAGCTGCGTCATCGACATTTTAACCTGTGGATCGTTTCACCATATTGTAACACAGGGTTCGTGCGAGTTCGGAATGTTTAGACAAATAAAGATCTATGGAATTAAGTTAACTTTTCATTCACTGTGAAGTAAAGAAAACGAAAACAAACAAAGACTTGTGAACATATATATCTGAACATTCGCAGAAACAAAACTAAAAAAAAAAATAAAAAAAAAGGTCCTTCATCCTCCTATGCCTACCATTCCCAACAGTTTCGATTTGGGGGGCGGGAGGAGGGGAGGGAGGATCATCTAGGAATGGATGCCATTCACGTTGCAAATAACATACCTCAGATGAAAAAGAAAAGCTACTGAAGCTGACGAAGTGAAAAAAAAAAAAAAAAACCCTGTTAGATCAGTATTAAAACATAGGCAAAAGCATAGCCAAGCTACTTGAGGAGTTCTCTTTTCGTTTTGGAAAAAAAAAAGGACAGAAATACCCCCCTCAGTTACGTGTTTTAAAGGAAGTTGCGACCTGTTATTACATATATTTTCACCCAGAAGATATAACAACCTATTCTGTGTTATCCTGTGAAACTAGTACATTAATCTTCTTACTATAGGATTTGTTTTAGTTATAACAACGTGTTGTTTACGTCTGTTGTTGCTGTTGTTGTTGTTGTTTGTTGTTGTTGTTGTTCTTCTTCTTCCTGCTGCTGCTACTGCTGCTGCTGCTGCTGTTGTGTGTTGTTGTTGTTGTTGTTGTTGTTCTTCTTCTTCTTCTTCTTCTTCTTCCTCTTCTTCTTCTTCTTCTTCTTCGTCTTCTTGTTGTTCTTGCTGTTGTTGTTCTTGTTGTTGATGTTGTTGTTGCTGCTGCTAGTGTTGTGTTGTTTCGTTGTTGTTGTTCGTGTTGTTGCTGTTGTGTTACTGTTGTTGCTATTGTTGTTGTTGTTTGTGTGTGTTGTTGTCAATGCACGTTTTCTTTGTGCCACTGGACATTGGTAATGGGAATATTTTTACTGACCAGTACTTGGCATTATACAGATTCTTTGATAATGTGCGTCTTTTGTCTGTCTGTCTGTCTGTCTATCTATCTGCTTGTTTCTTGTCTATTATCTGTCTTTCTGTCTGTCTGTCTATTATTCAATCAAGCAACAAAACAATCTCTCTCCATCTGTGTGTCTGTCTGTATGTCTTGTCTGTCTGTCTGTCTGCCTGCCTGCCTCTCTCTCTCCTCTCTCTCTCTCTCTCTCTCTCTCTCTCGGTAGCCTGATTTTTTGCGTCATGAAGATATTGTGCTGATCTGTCTTTGGTGCTCGTATGAGGATTCCTGGTTGTATCCCTCGTTGCTGGATTCAGATAGATCTATTCCAGCTTTTTCAAGTGCAAGGTGGTTTGTTATGCTGCCGTTTTCAAAGTTGATTAAAAACAAATCGCACGTCGTTAATAGATACGATTCATCCGGCTGATTGGCCACCAAAACAAGAACGTTTTGTTTGTTTGTTGTTGTGTGTAACTATGCTCTGTAAATCCTTTAACTGCTTCTGACATGTCAATGGGTTGCTGAGAGTCCGAAGCCTCCTCGTAAGTGGACGTTGCAGACAGGTCACGTCATCAAGTGCCCCTGTCTGTCTTGTCTTCTTTCACATGCGACACTGCCTTTCATCAAGACGAAGAAGTCGCACTTTTAAACTCAGTTCATTACAGGGTATTTATTCAGCTGCACCTATCCTTCTAAAATGTAAACTCGTCAATTGAATACGCCTAAATATTCACATCAATGGTTATTTGTCGGGTATGTTAATCAGGTTTTTCAATCGAAAGGCAAGTGTGATACCAAGCAAGCATCATACAGAGGCCTGAAGTGAATTAAACTACCCCTCATAACCCGGTCTCCTTACCGATCAGTACACATATTCGATAGAGAATGCAAACATGGAGGTGTGCTGATTATGTTTATGAATATGATAATGATTACTATAGTTCGTGGTGTGATCTGTTCCAATCATACAGACGTGCATATGACATAATCTATAAACTTGGTAACCCTGCTGTGCTTGTGTTTGGTATATTCGGGAACATTATAATAATTCGGATCACGTATCATCATTCTGCATCCAATGTTAGTGTGTTCTTCCAGGTTCTGACGTGCTCTGATATGTCGATG
The DNA here is from genome assembly GCA_016801955.1 of Conus betulinus. Taxonomy (NCBI): domain Eukaryota; kingdom Metazoa; phylum Mollusca; class Gastropoda; order Neogastropoda; family Conidae; genus Conus; species Conus betulinus. The sequence continues at coordinate 14,663 of JADBJO010031192.1, read as the reverse complement.
TTGGGTAATGGGTCCTTTAGATAGGTGGCCCTGACAGAGAATTTGATGTACGAAGATTCAAAACCCTGGGGGCCTGGTCATGTAAGGTGGAGCAAGTGATATGGTGCATGATGCCAGCCTTGTCAGCTTGGATGCTTGTGACCCTCTCCATGCAAAAAGCAGCCTCTGTGTTGCGGTCTCATCGAATCGATGCTGTGTGGACGAAGAGAACATCGCGAATTGTTGCCGGCATAGTGATCGTCCTTACCTTTCTCATTAACTGTCAATTTCTGCATGGACATGATCGTGATGCGTATCATTGTCCAAACTCGTGTTTGTAAGGCTGCATCACACATATGCGACTGGTTGTGGTCGGTAACTTGGCCTCCAACGAGTTTTGTTCAATTTACTCTTCTGCCGTCTGTCGTGTTGGTGGTTAACAATGGCATTATTGTATGGACACTTGTCAGATCAATCGACAAAGGCAGGTGCCTTCCCGCGCAACAAGCCACTGAAGAATACAAACTGCAGTAAGTGTCTTTCTTGACCTTGATCCTTATAACTTTCAGTGTTTGTTTTATTCTGCTGCCAGCACCCTATACAATAATAATAATCAGACCTAATAATAATCTGACCATCTGTCGATGACGACGACCCAGTTCAGTATGAAACATACATGGACTTGACAGCCGTCAGTAAATTGCTGTTCTACAGCAACAGCTCTGTTAACTTTTACTTTTATTGTCTAATGAGCAGGGAGTTCAGAATAGATTTTACAAATGTCATACTTCAGTGTTTTACCCTGAAGAAGAAAAAAGTCTCTCACCTGATCTTTCAAGATTGTGATTATTTGCTAGTGCCTTTTCATACGAGGACACAACAGCTGGAGATCGTGGCAAAAGACATGTCACCGTATATTATTTTTAGTGTAGTGTTAATGATGAATGATTACTACATACGTTAGAATACAAATCAAGGACTTGAAACTCTTGACTGTCAGTTTTGGTTTTGCTGTGTGACTATGGAACCAACACTGTGCAATGGGGTCAATGCAAGACATTTACAATCCTCCTTTCTTCAAGATACTGTTATTTTATTCTTGTTTTCCCTTTGAACACCTGCCATTTTCCTTCTCTTCCTTTGTACATGTGCACTCTTGATCACTCAGCCACGATGATGTCTTCGACCCTTTACCACTCTATCATTTAGCAGGATCCTTTCAGGTGAACAACAGGTACAACAGAAGTCAGCTAACTCCATTGGCTCCACCTAGACAGATGAGTTTAGATTCTGTAAGAGTTTTGAATCCTCAAACTGACAATTCTCACAAAGAAATTCTCAAGTTAACTATCATAAGAGAGAGAGAGAGAGAGAGAGAGAGAGAGAGAGAGAGAGAGAAGAGAGAGAGAGAGGAGAGAGAGAGAGAGAGAGAGATTATCACTCACTCTAAATCCCTCCACTTTTATTGCAATCAGCCCCGACCTTGCTTGTACCGTGCTGGCACAAGCAAAACGCATGCCCAGTAACGTTACTTCTTGCTCACCCAGCTCCATCCGTTTCTGATTACACCTACCCAATGAATGGCAGGCCTTTTGTGTTCAAGTTCTCATGATGTTATTGTTATTGACGATGGTTGTTCCAAGAAGAACGTTTGGGGTGCAGCGTCTTTTTTTCAGCATTTTAAATGCCCAGGGCCATGGCACTTGAAAGGAAAAGCACTCGGATCTTGGATACTTACTGACGATAACGACATTCAGATTTTCGCAGTCGTGGAAATTTGGTTTGGTCCTCATTCATGAGACCAGCTGACGCATTTTGAAACAGTTCAATGTACACGCTGGGGGACTATGCCCATTTTGTTTTAGTTCTAAGGCATGCACAATCTATGAGCAACTGTTCCCAGGAAAGAAGCACTGGAAAAGGGTCTTGCTTTACATTGTATCAGTATCAATGTCTCTTCCTTCTGTCATTGTTGAAGAGTTCTCACATGGAAACCAATGGTTCTCTTCACATGCCAGTTTTGAACAAAACCAGGGACGATCTGGTTTCCAATTTCTTCTGCTGTTATCAGATCACCTGTTATAAAAAGAACCAGCAACATCAATTATAGTGAGCGCTCTCAGTTCTAACGTCGTGCATGTGAAAACAATTAAAGTCTGGAACATTTGTTTTGTTTTGTTTTAGTTTATCCCCAGGTTCTGGATATCATGGTCTTTTTTAGCATCTTCGCTCAAAAATCCCTGTGTGGAGATTTATGTTCTTCCCCATCGCCAGCAGTTAGGTTGTGTGTGGTATTCCTCGCTAGTTGTGCCCATTCACTGTATCTCACAATGTCATTCCTGTCAGTTCCCACAAGGCCCCCACACAATCTTTCGTATCTTATTAAGTGTGCTACAGGATTGGTAAATCTGATACTTGATTGAACTGCTGCCTGTTCTCCTTCGTGACATAGTCCCCACGTTTCTAGAGACTTTGATACACCTGTGGAGCTCGTCACTGTGAATATCTTCATGTTTGCCAAGGAAACGTATCCCTATCCTGTAAGATGGAGGAAGTCGAATGCAGCAAACAAACACATAGATCTCTGCAAAAGACGAGAGGAGACTTGCCCACCTCCATCGAAGAGCACAAATAACCTACAAGAAAATAGAGGCACGTTTCCATTCTGTGAACAGTATGCCTCCAACTCATCAAACATAATTTCAACGTCTTTATTCGCTGGATGATTTAATTTGTTGATCATCATCGTTTGCGAAATCAACTCCGACACTTTCGTCTTATTTATTACGTTTTTCTAGGATGCCGTAGATCATCGTTCCATTCTCCTCTTCGAAATTCCTTGAAACATGTCAACAGAAATGACCAAAACACTTTCATGAGAGTTTGTGTGTGCAGACCACACTGTTCCATTATTTTCCTTTCATGATATTTTTTCCTTGTCTCCTTCTGTCTTAACCCCCAAACATGATTGTGAAACTTTGCAGCTATGAACGCTGTGCAATTGCAACATTGCTTGTTTGATGTTAGTATGGTGACCGCATGTAGCTGCAACCAAGATTAGTATTGGACCACCTTTTATCGGTGAAGGGTCTACAGAGGACGCCTTCTGATTAAAACCACTCCACCCTGGTGCAAATTTATTGTTAGGGTCACGTTGACCGGCCAAAGTCGTAGCCAAACCCAGTGTGATTTTCTCCTTATTTCTCTGATCGTTAAGCTAATGCCAGCTCTCCTGTGCTGCTTGCGCAAACGCGGGTATCCGGCTTGGGAATTGTTCATAGAAGCCTCTTGACAACCTATATAAGTCAGGGGGTTAAGGAACACATTTTGGAGCTTGCAGACTCACTCTGAAGGCCCATTGAACTTTCTCATCTGGAATTACAAACTAGCTGCCGTGGAACATGCCTCTCCCATTCAAGGTCTCCACAATGAAATCTATGCTGTCACTTTAGTAGTGAGCACAACCATGATTTGTTCCACGAAGGTAGTGTTAGGATCAGGATATTGCCAGTTTCATGATATCTTTGGATAATGTGTGGGCAGTAGCAATGTCTGCCCGTAGCACAGTGTCGTTGGAGACAAAATGTACAGCTGCGTGCAGAAATGGCACTTGCTCACTGGAGCCTACCATCCCATGTGCAGAAATGGCACTTGCTCACTGGAGCCTACCATCCCATGTGCAGAAATGGCACTTGCTCACTGGAGCCTACCATCCCATGATTAGTGATACTAAGTTCAGGGTGCTTTGGTGTCACCTTGCAGCCTAGTTCTAACGAACAATTTAATGATAAGCATCAGAGCTTTGGAATCATTTCCTCTTATATTTTTTATTCACAATGGTTAAAGCCTCACGTTTTTCATCGCGCGTTAAATAATATAGTGATATTTTGTTTCAGTTGGAATTTGAATCAAATAAATTCCGAAGACCGTTACCTTTTTTTGTGTGTGCTAAACCTCAATACACGAAATGTATGTTTTCATCGAGTGTGTGTGTGTGTGTGTGTGTGTGTGTGTGTGTGTGTGTGTGTGTGTGGTGTGTGTGTAGCGTGCATTTGCGCGCACGCGCGCGCGCTCGTGTGTGTGTGTGTGTGTGTGTGTGTGTGTGTGGTGTGTGTGTGTAGTGGGTGGGGGAGTTGTGGTGGTGGTGGTGGGTGTGTGAGTCAGTGTGAGTGGTTAAGGCAATGGACAAAAATTCTGCAGTCCTTTAAATCCCATGACTCCTGAACTTTACTGATTGTGGACTGATATGTACGGATTTAAAGAGAGTATGTTTTCATGTCATATACTGTACAAGTGTTGATGTTACAACGATATGGGCAGACCATCTGACTTGTGAAACAAGACAAGGTAGACAGTGATAGACAGTGACCCAGTCTCTTCATCCCATCTCATCACCAGATGATGCTACTGTCTCACTGACCAGCACAACCATCCACAGCAGTCTAGGAGTTAAAGGCTGGGTGAAACACCAACACTATATGGCATAGGGATGCACTAGGATGCGTTCAACTGCTCACTCACCCGGCTGTCATCATTAGCATTACCAGATCCCTGCAATACACCTATTAGATATTACCGTAAAAAAGCTATAACATCAGGCAAACTGATCCTAGTTTTAATAAACAAGTGTACAAAACAATTCAGTGGCATAAAAGACTATTAAACATTCAAAGACGCCCATCAC
>JADBJO010031192.1:0-5000 GCA_016801955.1 Conus betulinus | reverse complement strand
GCGTTCTGGGGGTTTATTTTTTAAAGTTTTGATTAATGGAGACATTTAGACAGTTTGATGTGTTATATTCCTAATAGAGCTTACAACTAGCGTTTACGTAACGCCAAGAATTTCGCATAAACCCATACATAGTCTTATATCTAAATTCGTGGTAAACACTTAGATATCACACTCTCAGTCGTGTGTATTCATAAAATGTGAAACACGAATACTCCCTTTCAAAGTACAATTAGATGATACATTGTCACCAATTTTACAATTTGTGCATCTGACTTAAGTGAATGGCGCGGAAGTAATAACGATCGGGTTTGGTTGGTGGTCAGGTGTCTGTTCTACAAAAATCTCGCATATGTTTCTCTGACATGCAATTGTATGGTTCCCGAATAACTCCATCGTACATTATTTCATAATGTCGAAGCTTAAGGACCGATTTTTTATTTCTGCGAATAAAATAGTGTACTTAATTACACCTGGCATACTTTTCCACTGTATTTTGTCTCTCTGGTTTCCATCTTACAGCAGGTAGGTTTTAGAGAATTGTCGCTTTTAATATGGTATGCCTTAAACCCCACACCCATTTTTAATCATTCACCTCCCCCCCGACCCTTCCATTACCCACCCCCCTCTTTCTCCCGCTTTTTCTTTTCTCCCCTTTTTTTTCTTCTCTCTTTTTTTTCCCTTTTCCCTTCCTCTTCTTTTTCTTCCTTTTTTCCCTCCTTCTTTTTCCCCTTTTTTTTCCCCCTTCTTTTCGCTTTTCTCTTCCGTTTTCTCTCTCTTCCTTTTCTTTTTCTTTTCTTCCTTTTTCTCTTTTTCTTTTTTTTTTTTTTCTTTTTTTCTCTTTTTTCTTCTTTTTTCCTTCTTCTTTCCCCCTCTTTTTTTTTCCTCTCCCCCTTTTCTTCCTTTTTTTTTCCTTTTTTTCTCCCTTTCCTCCCCCCCCCCCCTCTTCTTTTCCCTCCCCTTTTCTTTCTCTCTTTTTTTAATCTTTTCCTTCTCTCCCCCCCTTTTTTTTTTTTCCCCTTCCCCATTTTCTCATTTCCTTCCCTCCCCTTTCTCCCCCTTTTTTTCTTCTTTTTTCTTCTCCTTTTTCCTTTCTTTTTCTATTTTTTTCCCTTTCCCTTTCTCTTCCTTCTTCTCGTTCGTTTTCTTCTTCTTTTTCTCCCTTCCTTTCTCTCCCCCTTCCCTTCTTTCCCTTTTCCTTTCTTTCTCCCTTTCTTTTTCCTCTCTCCTTCTTTTCCTTCTCCCCCACCCACCCCTCCTCCGTCCTCTCTTCTTCCCCCACCCACCCTTCTCCTCCCTCTCTTCCCCTTTTTATTTCTCGTTCTTTTTTTATCCACCCCACCCCCTCCCCCCACCCACTTTGTATACCCCCCCTTTATCCCCCCATCTTCCCAACCTACACCCTTATTCCATACCCACCCTCTTCCTCACCTTCCACACCCCACCCCCACACATTCATGCTTGTACGTGCAATGTTCTATACCTATTTACCGTTTCGACCCATACTCAAACAAAACACCCCCCCAATAAAATACATTATTCTCGCAACTATTTTTGTGGAGGAATCTGGTGGGCCCACTTCTGGAAGTAAACCTAGAGAATCAATTTAGATACAACATAAAGAGATCCCTCACTAACACAGCAACTTGTCCACAAGAGGCCGGCTTCAGCTCCCACAGGTCTTCTTCTTTTATCCAATAGTTGCCTACAGGCTGTTTTATTCTGAACAATTTTTTAGCTAGATAAATTATATGCTTCTTCACTCATGGATTTTTCTTGCACCATCATCTTTGTTGTATTTCACCCCATATTCCAAAACTTCCCTAAACTTATCACGGTTCACACCGGTTTTACTATTGTAAATGCTTTCCCCTTGTAATCTATTTTATTTTCTCGACGCTGACTTCTTGCTCACCTAGCCTTTCCTGGCTTTGTGTTTTATCTGTCATCATAGGAAAAGTCCCTGTAATATTCCAACCAGTTTGTCCTCATTAATGTGAAAATCTTGTAAATTTTTTAAAAGATATTGATTTCTACCTTTTTTATTCATTAATGTGTATTTCCATCCAGCAAGTCTGTGAATATGTTTTAAGACTTGTTTCGTTTTATTTTACACCTTTCATTTATCTTTAGTCTGTGTCTACCTCATGCAGTGCTCAGATTTTAACATAGTATGTAAATAGGAAGGCGAAAGTTCCCTTTTGATTTTATTCTACGTCGGATCTCACCGTTACCGCCCTCTTTGACAGTGTTGACACCACTCCGCAGTTTCTGTATTACGTTTGTTGTACCCCGTTTAAATATGACACAAGTGCTTTTTTGTTTTTTTTTGTTTTGATATATGTTTGTATCGATTATTACATTATGCTGATTTTCGAACCATATTCTCTCACATTTAGGCTACAGATTCATAGTCGTATAAGAATCACCAACACGCTTTCTCAAAATCTAAACAGAATTAAAACGTAGTCCGGTATGTATCACTCGCGATAGTGTTTAATTAGTACATAAAAATACAGCCCGTATGTTTATCACATAGCTCCTATATCCGCATTTGCAATGAAACATGTCGTTATCCTACATCATCTCACGCGTCAGGACAACCTTTTTTTGTAAACCAATCTCCATTCGAGCATGCTTCCACTCGCCCCAGCACCCACCACAACTTTACTAAGCTCAGAAATTAACAGTAAAATTTGGCAATAGGTAGCCAGTTTTTTGTGCTATGTCTCTACACAGATTTATTCTCGGGTTCGTTCTTGGTCTGTAGGTACTGCAGGCTGCTGATCTACCTTTCCCTCCTTGCTGCGTTTTCCTATCTTTTTGACCTCCGTGATGGATTTTCTATTCTTTCTTCTGTGATGTGATTTGACCATTTACCACTCTCTTCACCCTGATGATTAGAACACGACACTACAAAGGGATCATTTTTTCTTTTCTATTCTCAGAATACGACATATGAATATACATTAAATCAGTCCCAAACCGACAAAACCAGGACGCTTCAACACCGGATTTCATGTTTTTCAAAGCCCAAAGCCAGCTTCTCCTAAAGTATTTTCCATGTTCAAGGAATACTTCGTTCTTCTCCTAGCAGAATTGTGACAGTCTTTCGTATTAAGTCATCTCAGACGACTTCACCTGTCCCTAGGTTACTCTTAGCAGCAGCTCCGTTCTATTCCAAATAAACTGAACTCTCTCTCATTTACCAACTATTTGGCCCCGTCCCATGTATACGCGGTTCCATGTCTGTCGACCCAATTCCTGTACTACCTTTTATAACTTAACATCAGCTGCATCCTTTTATAAATACTACAAAATTAGCTTGATATTTCTTTACCATGCAAGACACGCATTTAGCTCTTGATTCTTAATTGACCCATGTATGTCTCTCTTTGAGTATCAAGGAGTTGTGTTCTTCCCTTTTACACATTTAACGTCTTCCTTGTTATTTTTTCTTGTTTTTTTAATGAAACAACGACTTCGTTTTAACTAAATCGTCTTTTTAAAAGCCTTTTTCGTCCATCACTCAGTCAGCATATCCCAAAGATCGATATGACTGTCACTGAGCAAAAAGGAACCACAAACACTTATCCTAACACCAGAAGTTCCACACAACTCTTAGCTGCGGATTCCAAGAGAGTGTTTCTACGCATACTGCCTTCTATAGATATCCACAGACAATGTCCGCATTGCATTATGTGGTCTGGTCTGCATATGCATCTGTCTTTACCAATCCATACTTAAAATTGACTAAGAAATGTGTTGGGTTTAATCAGTTTCCCAATGGCACACAAATGGATAGAACAATCCTATCGTGCCCCGTGGTACAACACGGATTTTAAAGGTAGGGTCCCCCTCCCTTTCTACTACACCACACACCACACACACACACACACACTTTCACTCACACACACCAACCACACACACCCACACATCCTATCACCTAGCATGATGTTTTGCATCTTGAGTAAGCGATGTTGTAGTCAGAATGCCGCGCTTTAGGAAAACATTTGAGGCTGGTCCCTTAGTGCAAAATATCTTATGACGCTACTGATTCTACAGACGGAAACTCACGAATAACGACTATTGAATTAAGCGCTTTGCAATGGGCGACCCTGCATTATGGCACCAAGAGGTAGATGTGTCTGGACACTATAGTTATCAGTTCGCCTCTCTTGCATCGTGGCGTCGTTGAATGCCTTGCTCCATCGAAGGTAGGCCTGTGCTGGCATCATTGATCATCAACTTCAAGATTGACACAGCAAACCCTACAGTGTGTTTCTCAGGGAAGTTGACCATGATGCTAATCATGACGCTGATAATTAGGTGTGAACCACTTTGTTCTAGAATACTTTTTGACGTTGGTATGGATGAAGGAAACTGAAAATGGCAGACACCAGGGAAGCAGCGTGAACAAGTGGGGTGGGAAAAAGGAAAGAAACGCTGAGTGTCCATTGACATATATGAAGTGTACAAATGTACAGAATGGTAGTACGTGCAATCTTTAGGAACTATCCATCGTTTTTTGTTATTGGGTATAACTCCACTTACATACAACTGTAAACGGAACTAAAATTATAATTTATGAGCTTTTAATTCAATTTGCAATCCTTTAGTAACGGTGAAAAGAAACCTTTAGGCAAGATAAGTGTCTCCCCCCCCCGCTGTCTGTTAGCAAATTTGGGCATTTGCACAAGCGAGAGGGATCTGTTATATCAATATCGTATTTGAAGCAGTTCTAGCTGAGGTGTGATTCTATTCCCTTCTTCTCTCTCTCGCTCTCTATCTCTCTCTCTCTATTCTATATAATATATATTATATATAAGTCAAGAAACATAGGGCGTTGCAACACAGCCTTTTCTGGGAGATACATTCTCCTAAACGAAAAGGCAAAGAGACAAGTGACACTTTCACACGCGGTCCATGAGGAGAAGAAGAAACAATCCGGTTCGAAATCCCGGATCGGATTTTAAGGTAGTTATATGTTAGTGAGTTTCCTT
>JADBJO010031191.1:0-17017 GCA_016801955.1 Conus betulinus | reverse complement strand
CTGAATGAAATGCAGAGGCCGGCTTCGGTAAGACGTCCGCGAATAATTCTACTCTCCCACCCCACCCGCCACCCCCCCCCTTTCCCCGCTTTCCGTACATCTACTCCTTCCCTTTTAAACCACACCCCCTCCCCCCAACTAACACCCCCCCCCCCCACCCCCCCCCCCCCCCCCCCCCCCCCCCCCCCCCCCCCCCCACCCCCCCCACCCCCCCCCCCCCACCCCCCCCCCCCCCGGCCCCCCCCCCGCCCCCCCCTTCCCGATCCTTCCTCCTCCCTCCCCATCATTTCATTTTTCAATTCCCTTCCATCGTCCAGTCTTTGAATGAACATTGGAATACAAACAAATTATGAATGGTTCTTGGTGTGTGTGTGTGGGTTGTGTGTGTGTGTGTGTGGGTGTGTGTGTGTGTTGTGTGTGAGTGTGTCTGAGTGAGTGTGTGTGGTGTGTGTGTGTGTGTGTGGTGTGTGTGTGTGTATGTGGTGTGTGGGTGTGTGTGTGTGTTTGTGGTGTGGTGTGTGTGTGGGTGTGTGTCTCTGTTCTGTCTGTCTGTCTGCCTTCCGTCTGTCCTGTGTGTTGACAGCTCATTTCGTTATAACAGAAAGTTTCCTCCGAACCGACGGCTAAAAACGGTTTATTCTATTCTGTATGTGTTGTGAAACTGGTCACTCAAGGGAAGCTAGGAGCACAACAGAGAGAGGAGGAGAGAGAGAGATAGAGAGAGAGAGAGAGTAGAGGATGAGAGAGAGAGAGAGAGGAAGAGAGGAGAGAATCCTTCATACGCCATGAGTATAAAGAGTTTATGCCCAGGGGCCCTATCTTACAATCAGTCCTTATCGTTTCGTGCACACGTTATTTGCAACTATACATATCAATTCATACAGAACAATCAACCCATACAACACTTTCATATAGATCTACAAACTACGAGCATGACTAGTCATGCAGCGTAAGAGGTTCGGGTATTGGGGAGATAATATGAATAGGTGGAGTAGTATTAGTCAGGAGCGTTTTAATGAAGTAGGTTACCGGTAACTAATTCAGTACGCTGTAAAATCCCTGTAGTTAATTCCAATTATGGGGTAGAGGGAAGTCCTTTGTGGTATACCGCTCATGATTTTAATCCAGAGAGAAGAGAGAGAGAGAGAGAGGAGAGAGAGAGAGAGAGAGAGAGAAGAGAAGAGAGAAGAGAGATAAGAGATACAGACAGACAGAGACAGGGGGCTTTAGAGACAGGGAGAGGGAACGGTAAAAGGTAGGAGTAATACAGAGATGGGAGACTGAGGCAGGAGAGAAGGGAGGAGGGGAGCGAGAGATATAGGAGAGATAGAGAGATCAGAGAGAGAAGAGAGAGAGAGAGAGGAGAGATGAGAGAGATAGAGAGGAGACAGGGGAGGGGGACTCCGTGTTGCCGGTTGTGGGGTGGGATACTTAGCACTAGAGGGGGGAGAAGAGAGAAGGGAAAGGGGCGAAGGGAAAGACACACGTCGGGTTGAGAGGAGGGGAAGAGAAGGACAGAGACCACAGAGAGGAGAGAGAGAGAGAGAGAGAGAGGAGAGAGAGAGAGGAGGGAGAGAGAGGAGGGAGGGAGGGAGAGAGAAGACTATAGAGAAGGAGGAGAGAGAGGGATGGAGAAACATGAGGAAAGAAAGAGAGATATGCGAAGGGAGAGAAACGAAGGGGAAAAACCCAGAAAGGGGGGGGGGGGGGGGGGGGGGGTGGGCGGGCGGTGTATGTGAGGGGGGAGTATGTGGGTGGATAGAGAATTTGTGTCACAAATGAGAGCTGTCTGATTCAAAATCCCAACTGACGGATATTATTACGTTTTTATAAATCCAAAAATGAACCGAAAAGGGAGGGGGAGGGGGGCGTGGAGAAATGCAATACAATAGTACACACACACACACACACACACACACACACACACACACACACACACACACACACACACACACACACACTCACACACACACACACACACACACACGCGCGCACACACACAACACACATACATGCACAGACACCACACACACGCGCGCGCGGCAATGAAATCCTGGAATCCGTTAACCCTCTAGGGTACAAGTGGTCATTTTTTACTTGCTGACAGATCCTTTCACGTCGGCTTCTACCTGTAGAACCTCCGATTATTTTCCTATTTTTGTCTTCTGCCCTTCTGCGCTTCTGAACCCGGGAGATTTTATGATTCTGTCACTCATACTCCCAGTGCTTGAGCGATGGATATTAATAGAAAGGAGAGGGGAGATAAGGTGGTGAATAGAACGCAGTAGAGTACGATACAATACAAAACAATACAGTGCAATATGTGCAGTAAGATATACATACGACAGAATACAAACAGTGGAATACAGCAGAATACGAAGCAATGGGTGCAGTACAATACGATGCAAGACAATAGTGTACAAGACAAACATGGCAATGCGAAGCGATACAAACACAATGCAGTGCAATGCTACGTAACATACTGCACTGAATCACAATGCAATGTAAAACCACACCACGCAATACAAGACAAACGCACCATAATGCAGTGCAATACAATACAGTGCAACACCATACAACACAACACAACACAAAATTACATAAAACAACACAAAGACAATGAATACAACACAAAACAACACGCCACGGCACAATACAATACAATACAATGTAACACAATGCAGTACAATGCAATGCATTACAATACAGTACGCATATATGAAGAAAAACAAAACCATAAGCATGATGATCATTACAGTCATCCACCCAGTCTGTCTCGTTTTTTTAGGTAACTCCTTGGAGGTGTTTTCCGTGTCTATTTTTAAGACCAAGACATAGCTTTCCAGGAGACCTCGGCGTTTGCCGTGACCCTCAGTTGATTGCGAGATCACGCGAGAGAGGGATGAAACCAATGAAACAACGCCAGCAACGAACCAAAAAAAAAAAAAAAGGTTGATAATGTTAGTTCAAAAAGAAGCTCTGTGGTGCGTGGTTATCGAGATATATCAGCACGTGTATCAGGCTGCCAAGACGAAGAACAAGTCAGCGTTTTCGAACTCTTCACTTCCACCCGCTTCCAGAATTCACTGCGTTTTTCAGGTTCCTCGTAAAACGAATCGAACCTGCTGTATTTGACTGGGACGTTTCGAGTCTCAAGATTCCGACAGCACGTGTCGATAAGAAGAATGTAGTGGTTTTGCTGGTGGTTTAACTCCCTTTAAATACGCTGGTGAAACAATCCAGTCGGATGCAGCTCAGTTTTTCACGGAATGTGACGTAAAGTTCTCGGAACAATTCAACGTCAGGTAATGCGATACAATACAATGCAATGCAAAACAAACAAACAAACAAAAAAACAAACAGTACAATGATAGTGTAAGACAACAAAATACAAAATACTGCTTGCAAAAGAATGAAATGCTATGCAGGAAAAAAGTATTATTATGCAAGACTTTAAGAGACAATGCAGCTATGCAATGCAATGGGAAAAACAGTGCCAGACAATTGGCTCAAACACAACACAACACAACACTCAATATATTACATCACAACATATTACAACACAACACTATACACAACACAACACAATGCAATGCAAGACAGAGCAAGACGATACAATTCATCACCATACAGTGCAAGCCGGTACAATTCAATGACATGCAGTGCTAGACAGTCCAGTTTCGTAAAATACAGAGTTGAAACAATACAGTACAATGGCATACAATACTGTTCAATGCGTCACTGTACGGAACAACGTAATGCAACGCAATATAGCGCAAAAAAATGGCAATGCAAAACAATGTGGCAGATTAGTGTACAAGATAAGGTAATACAATGCAATATCTTATTAGAAAAGTAGTTACAGACTCAGAATCGAAAACTTACTCGAAGAATATTTCGACAGGGTCGCCCTGTTTTCATCAACTCACTGTTGCCGTTATGGTTAGCGAGGTCTGGTGGGACGACTGTTGTGTGGGGTGAACGGTTGTGAGGATCCTGCATGCCAATACAGTGAAATGCAACACTGTATATGACAATACGATTAAAGGCAAAGAAGTTCAAGGCAACAGAAACCGCTGCAGTACAGTACAATGCAATACAATCAAGTACAATGCAAGGCAAGACGAAACAGTGCAATGCAATGCAATGCAGTCCAGCTGTCAATATCAAGCAGTACTACATGGTACATTGCAATACAAGACAAAGGATAAGTAAGAAAAAGATGCGGTGTAGTGGGTGTGTCTGGTGTATAAGGTTTGGAACGGCACAACGCAACAACACATCAAAACACGCAACACCAGAATCGAACACAAGCAGGTTTATTGAAACATCCCCCCCCCCCCACCACCACCACCACCCACCACCACAGTGTAGCAACAGTCAGCACCACGCAGCACAGCACAACACAGCACAGCACGGCACAACACAGCACAGAACGGCACAGCATAGCACACCACAGGACAGTACAGCACAGCGTAACACAACACAGCACAGCACAGCAAAGCACATCATAACACAGCACAGCATAACACAGCACAGCACAGCACATCATAACACAGCACAGCATAACAGCACAGCACAGCATAACACAGCACAGCACAGCACAGCATAGCGTAACACAACACAGCATAACACAGCACAGCACCAGCATAACACAGCACAGCACAGCATAACACAGCACAGCACAGCTCAGCACAGCACAGCGTAACACAACACAGCATAACACAATACAGCACAACACAACACACCACACAACAACACACCACAGCACACCACCACACACACCACACACACCACCAACACCAACATATTTGTCCACGGGCTCAAAACTTAGCCGGGGTGCAAGGTGTGTCAAGTAAAAAACACCGGTCGCCTGTCCCGAAAAACGCATAGAAGGAACAAAGGAAGGCAGAGGTGGGTGGACGCATGGCAACGCGGTGATGTGTCGGGTGCTATGGGATCATGTGCCCCCGGTTAACTCCCCCCCCCCCACCCACATACACACACTATCTCTCTATCCTCCCCAACCTGCTTGCCGCCTAGTCGCGTATGTACCCCTTCCTACTCCTGCTCACCTACCATCCTCTCTCCTCTTGCCGCCCTGCATCCGTTGCCTCCCCCCCCCCTCCCCCCCCACCCCCCCCCCCGCCCAACCCCCACTTCCCACCCTATATCGCTCACGTCTCTCCATCCCACCGACCCACCCCTCCCCGCTTTAGTTGGCATTCCCTGATCTGGTGCATTTGTTTGAAAGTGGTTGTTGACATGACGAGAAGAGAGAGAGAGAGAGAGAGAGAGAGAGAGAGAGAGAGAGGAGTCTTTATTTTATAACGGTAATAGTATTGGCTTAGTTAGCCATTTTTTCACACTTGCCGTTACTATTCCACGAAGGTAAGAGAGAGAAAGAGAGAGAGAGAGAATGAGAGACAGACAGACAGACAGAGACCGAGACCGAGACAGACACACACACAGAAAAGGGACACATACACAGACAGACACAGACAGGCCCACAGACAGACAGGCAGACGGAGAGACAGACGATAAGAGGCCGGACAAACAGACCGACGAAGAGAGAGACAGGTGAGAGAGAGAGAGAGAGAGAGAGAGACAGAGAGACAGAGGACAGAGACAGAGACAGGAAAGAGAGACAGACAGACTAATAGGAAGCCAGACAGACTGACAGACCAGATGATAGAGACGGGAGGGAGAGAGAGAGAGAGAGAGAGAGAGATGAGAGAGAGAGAGAGGGAGAGAGAGAGAGACGAGAGAGAGAGAGAGGTAGGTGTGTGTGGGTGTGTGTGTGGTGTGTGTAATGAATACTAAAATAAGTTGAACGTCTTTTCCCTCAGGGACAACTTTAACATCCAAGCTTTCGCCACAAAGGCTTTTCTTCAGGAATAAAACACTTCATAAAGGTTCAATTCTTAGAACGTGATTACTCCTCAGCAGTCACAATACATCTGTTTTAGTCACACACACACACACACACACACACACACACACACACTCCCCCCCCCCCCCCCCCCCCCACACACACACAGTGCACACACACACACACATACATAGCCACACACGCATACGGGGGGGGGGGGGGGGGGGGGGGGTTTGAAAGGGGAGGAGGAGAGAGAGAGTGAAAGATAGAAAGAGGGGAGAGCAGATCAATAGAAAAAGGTAGGAGGAGGGGGCTTCGATAGAAAGAGAAACAAAGAGGAAGCATGTAGCACAGACGGTCTGTTGAATAGCAGACACAGGTACAGGGTAGGGGAGAGTGGTTGAATATGGAGGGGGAAGTACACAGACGAAGGGGGAGGGGGGGGGAGGGGGAGTACACAGACGACGGGGGGGGGAGGGTGAGGGAGGGGGCTAAGAGGAAAACCAAGGTATGTTTAATTCCAGGCTTATGGACATGTATTATATGGCCTACCCAAATCAACATACCAGATGAAGGTTGCGGATCTAATGTGTAGGGGCTTGGTACACACACACACACACACACACGCCACGCACGCACGCACGCACGCACGCAGCGCGCGCATAGACAGAGATAGAGAGACAGACAGACAGAGAGACACAGAGAGATAGAGACAAACAGTGAGACAGACAAACAGACAGACAGACAGACAGACAGATGAACAGACAGTATGGAATTTGTATGTGTAAACAAAGCGAGTCAATGTAACTGATCTGATTCAGTTGACTGTTGCTGTTTGTTTTCTAGCTCTGCTGTACACTTGTGTGTGTTGTGTGTGTGTGTGTGTGTGTGTGTGGTGTGTGTGTGTGTGTGTGTGTGTGTGTGTGTGTGTGTGTGTGTGTGGCGCGGGTGCGTGCGCGCGCGCGTTCACAAACACTTGCAGACTGCCTTTCGTGTTTTTTGGTAAACCGCAACATTGGCATTTCTCAGTTACCGCGCGAATGCTGAAAAAAAAAAGAAAGAAAGAAAGAAAGAAAAACACGTGGTACGGTGATGTATTTCAATTAAAAAAAAAAAAAAAAAAAAAAAAGAAAAAGAAAAGAAAGAAAAAGGAGAAGACTCCCGCTCTCTGTCCCTTCTTCCCCTCTACACCTTCAGCTCCCCCACCCACTCACCCCCTCCCCGCCCTCTCCTCCTCTCCTCCAGCCCTTCTTCCCCATCCTCTCATCAACGCAACTTTTTCGACTTGTTTAAAAGCCGACCCCACCGTCACCCTGTCACCCCCCCTCCCTGCACGTGCACACGGCAAGCGCCACCACACTCCCACACCCCTACTACCTCTCCTCGCTCAACAGATCTGTTCGTTTGTTTGTTTGTTGTTTGTTTGTTTGTGTGTGTGCTTCTTTTTCGCCGAGTGCATTTCTGTTTTGAAGCGGTTTTCAACTCCCACCCCCCCTCCCCTATCTCTAAACTCGCTTCCCTCCTCCTCCTCTCCCGGCCCCCCACCCCCACCCCCACCCCCTCCGCTCGGCCCCTCCGTTATTCACTCTTCCCTCCCCCATCATAATCACTGTCAAACCACCCTCCCCCCCTCCCCTCCCCCCCCCCCCTCCCCCCCCCCCCCCCCCCCCCCCCCCCCCCCCCCTCCTCCCTGCAACTTCTTCCCGGACTGAGTGACTGCCCTAACTTGCAGACAGAGCAGACGCAACATGTAAATCGCGGTCCTATCCGGTGAACATCAGGACAACGTTGACAGGATTCGGCGCCTCACGCATACTTGATAAATAAAAGAGACAGTGATGGCACCCAAGGACGACCTGTATCAAACCTAGTTTCTGAGTCAGCTTATTTCCATTAAAAAAAAAGAAAAAAGATGCGCTTCATCTTCAAGACATAGGCTACGAAACTACGAAGTTGCAGAAAGGGTTAACGTGGTTTTTCCCCCCCCCCCCCCCCCCCAAAAAATTTTTAAAAAAAATGGTTCCCCCCCCCCCCCCCCCCCCCCCCCCCCCCCCCCCCCCCCCCCCCCGCTATTTAGGCGTGCCATTATTTTTCAAATTTCATAATGTTCATTTATTTATCAATTCTCTATTTATCTATTCTATAGTATTATCTATTTATCTGTTCATTTATTTATTTATTTATTTATCTATTTATTCATTCATTTACTTAATTGTTATGCCCCACGAAATGAGATGCTACCTGATTGGTGCACAGATTGCTCCACACGTGTTCAGCTGCCAAAATACGTCTACCGGGAGTTCAGTATCCTGCGCATAGGTGTAGCCCGATGTGAGCATGGTATGATTTACGGACTTTATAAAACGTTTCGTACGGGTTGAATCTGTTACCAGTTTGCATATGGTTGGACTATGTTTAATACCTGCGATCAGTTGATGTCTTTGTTGGAAAATCTGTACAAACCAACATCTTGACTCCATTTCAACGTAAATCTTCGTTGAAACAAACATTGGCGAGCAGTTGTTTACCAGGATGTCTTACCCCTTACATCCAAATTGTTTAACACGCTATAATCTTTATGTAGAATACTGCATTTTTTTAATTGCGTCAACGTAAACCAATGACAATTGCACTTAACTGTAAAATTTACATACACGCAATACGCCTACCGATTTGTTTCACCACAAGCAAACTCCTACGGTGTTCGCCTACACAGCTAGAAATGTGCTTAAAGCAGATAAATGAACTCAGAATCACAACGGACATCAACGTTATCAAACGCCATTTCTCAGAGCTATACTGCACTCTCGGTTGTGTCTTGGACTCAAACAACTTCATAGATACAACGATAGTTGTCTGAAGACCTGCTCTGTCTGCAGTGTCTTTGCATGCAGCAGTACAACTCAAGGTCGTAGAGAACAATATTCCTCAATATTTATAAACACCATTATATAATTACCTCTCATCTCTACTCAAATACCTTTTCGATTTTTTTTTATGTAGATTAACCATTAATCAGAAAAGATGTACCGGCACGACGTAGACAATTCAGCTGTGAATAAAAACTCTCTGCAATATTAAAATGACGTTATCAGGCGGTAATTAAATGAATAATTCCAATTCATCAGTTCAACACCCGACGCGCAGTGTTTTCAAGAAACTGATTACTTCTACCACTGATCGTAGAACGAGAGAATAGAACAAGGTTGCAAATATCTCCTCTTAAACCTAATGTACAGACGATCTGATCAGTCAGCATAGAAAACAGAGTGAGCAGTCGCTTTAACATCATTTTAATGTTTCTTTCATTCACATAACTTTTCAATAAGATGATTTTTTTCAGAGAATTAGGAACAGAAGATTTCCATTCACTGTTTTACAAGTTCTTTCGAAACATGAAAGTGATCATAACATTTCCATCGGAACAAAACTGTAACGAAAAGATGTAGACCACTGTGGGGTATATTTTCTTCATCCAGTTTTATCATCACCTGTGGAATTATTTTCTTTCACCCATCCTGGCATTCTCTTAATCATCTTTATGCCAAACAATTTACTGTTTATATCACTAAAAAAAATTCTCTCTAATTGTTTGGATTAAAATATCACTTTAAAAAAAGCGGATGAACAACAGATTCAGATATCCTTTTAGGGAACATATTATTAAACACCTTACTTTACAGTTCAGTTGAAAGTGACGCAGTCGAATATCTTAATAACTCGCACGTAATGTATTCAGGACCAACAGATTTACTTTTTTTTCTGAAAACAAATAATATATCCAGAGATCAGACGGCTAATTACAAACTTTGTTTCACGTTCAAACCAAGTGTCGAAAAGTAATGTTATTTCCAAATAATTTTCTTTTGAAAGAGGCCTTCTAAGCAACACCATTTCTTCCGTATGTGTATGTGTGTTGGGGGGGGGGGGGGGGGGGGGGGGGGGGGGGGGAGTGCCATTACAAGTTTATTGAATAATGCTTTGGTATACTGATTACTCTTCCGTTCTGGTTAATTTTTGTACTCTCATTAAATCTTCTTTTCAACCATCAATTCTCTTTTCTTTTCAAATTTTGCCACATTCGACAGAGTTTACATTCTAAATTAGGACGGATCGCGTGACTTGCCTGCAATTCAACTGTACACATTTTTCATGATTAAGTATTTTAATGGAATAGTCAAGTACCTCAGTGGGAGGATTAAGTACTTCAATGGGATGATTAAGTACTTCAGTGGGATGATCAAGTACTTCAATGGGATGATTAAGTACTTCAATGGGATGATTAAGTACTTCAGTTAGATGATTAAGTACTTCAATTGGATGATTAAGTACTTCAATGGGATGATTAAGTACTTCAATTGGATGATTAAGTACTTCAATGGGGATGATTAAGTACTTCAATTGGATGATTAAGTACTTCAATGGGATGATTAAGTACTTCAATGGGATGATTAAGTACTTCTGTGGAATGGTTAATTCTTCAATGGGATGGATGAAGTACTTCAATGGGGATGACCAAGTACTTCAACTGTACACATTTTTCATGATTAAGTACTTCAATGGGATGATTACATACTTCAATGGAATGATTAAGTACTTCAGGGGAATGATCAGATACTTCAGTGGGATGATTAAGTACTTCAGTGGAAAGATTAAGTACTTCAGTGGAATGATTAAGTACTTCGGTGGAATGATTAGTACTTCAGTGGAATGACTAAGTACTTCGGTGGAATGATTTAGTACTTCAATGGTATGACTAAGTACTTCAGTGGAATGATTAAAGTATTTCAATAAACATCAATTGCGGAATCGTTCGCAAGATCAGTGTTGTATGGGGATGTGGATCAGTACAAGCCTAATCGAAAACACGCTTCTGTGTGACATAATCCTTTTCTTGCTTGTTAATGGTAGATGAATGTTCCTGGTTTGGTAAACAATACAGAGTGTCACTGGCACATGCTCAGAAAAAGAAAGAAAAAACGCGATTATCACGAATAGATCACTAGAATCAAACACCAGTGTAAACAGTTCATGTGATAAAATAAAATAACATGTGTGATACTGCTCGCAGTCAGCTAGAAATAGGTAGCAGTCTTCATGGTCGCCTTTGTATATGCCATTCGAAGTTCTTAAGTCTAAATTTAAACGATGTTCAATAATAATTTTCAATAGATTTGTTGTTGTTGATGTTGTTGTTGTTTTGTTTTGTTTTGTTTGATTTTTGTTATTGTTGTTGTTGTTGTTTTGGGGGGAGGTTGATAGCTGGTACAAAGTACAATATCATTGTTGGTTCCTTTCTTCTTTTTCTTTTTTTTTTTTCTAGCAGAATACGATCGAGAAATATCAGTTTCACAGTTTGAATCACCAGATAAACGTCACACACACACACACACACACACACACACACACACACACACACACACACACACACATATATATATATATGCCTCTCCGAAACGTCGAATCCCACCCACCCCCCCACCCCCACCCCATGCACGCGCTCTCTCTCTCTCTCTCTCTCGCTCTCTCTCTCTCTCTCTCTCTCTCTCTCTCTTTCGCTCTCTCACGTTGCATATGTCAAGATCGTGGTCTGTGGTGGCAATCTAAATTATGGTCAACCTATTGTCAATTCTTAGTTCAAATTTTCGGCTTTTCAGCCTTCATCAGGAATCTGCACATTCGAAAACAATAATCAATCACACCATTGGCGCTCCCATCCATTTTACACTTCTAAATTTCCATTGTTCCTTTCACATACACAGTCAAGTATGCACCACCCAGCAAACCACACACACACACACACACACACACACACACACACACACACACACACACACACACACACACACACACACACACACACACACACACACACACACACGCACGCAAACACACACACACGCACGCACGGACACACACGCGCACACGCGCGCGCACACACACACACACACACACACACACACACACACACACACACACACACACACACACACACACACACACACACACATGCCATCATGATAAAGTGTTATACATCAAGATTTTTTTCTGACTCGAGACTACAATATACATATTCTAACGAATCCCACACATAAAGTCCATTCATCAGTTATTATGATAGTAGTTGCTGCAACGTCTGTATCCATTACAACGTTGGTCACACCTAACCCAGAGGGGAGGGATGCAAGTATCTCTGAAGGCCGGCGTAGTATTACGAAATTGGGGGGGGGGGGGGGGGGGGGGGGGGGGGGGGGGGGGGGCAAAAACACGTAGAGGAGGGGGGGTGCCAAAACGAAATGATCTGGGTGTGGAAGGGGAAAGAAAGTAAGAAAGGGGGGGGGGGGGGGGGGGGGGGGGCAGGTGCGGCAGGAAGAGCAACAGGGACCTATTTTTTAACATTACTCTCACAATACCACACACCCACACGCACGCACGCACACACGCACGCACGCACGCACGCACGCACGCACGCACGCACGCACGCACCCCCCCGCACCCCCGCGTCTGCACACATTTGTACGCTTACACATGCACATGTATGCACCTGCACCACCAACACCAATCCTACCCAAACTGTTGAGCCGTTTGACTCAGGGGCTCATAACATAGTGTTGCTAGATGGAGATCGCCATTTTCCTTTTGTCAGCCCCTGTTACCACTACTAAGAGCACCACATTTACCATCTCCTTCCGTACTAGTAGTCGTTGTACATAACACAACCAGTCTCACAAACAGTAAAAATAATTATTGAATAGTATACTATGACTAAACCTGCTACCAGTATTACTCTCATTATCAAACGCTACTGTGACCATCCCCTACTTCCTGAGTTTACTAAACTTTTAAATAACTCTGTGGCAATTCCTTGAAAGTTTATAAGCTTTACTTTTCAGTAAAAAGTACACTATATTATGAACTTACTTACCCCTGTGCACAGGTCAGCTCTCTTTTTTCTCAAAACATAT
Source organism: Conus betulinus (assembly GCA_016801955.1). Lineage (NCBI taxonomy): Eukaryota > Metazoa > Mollusca > Gastropoda > Neogastropoda > Conidae > Conus > Conus betulinus. The sequence goes on along the minus strand of JADBJO010031191.1, from coordinate 4,180 downwards.
CACTGCCTAAAGACAATAAGATGGGGCAAATCAAAAATCAAAAACACAGCTGAGTACATGTTCTTAGCTTGACTAGGTGCACTGGCCATCATCCTAGACATCGGTTGTAAAATCTACTCAAAAGTTTTACGCTGACCACGCCCCATGACCAACCCCCCCCCCCCCCCCCCCCCCCACCCCCCCCCCCCCCCCCCCCCCCCCCCCCCCCAATAATGACACAGAAAACCTGCCTTCGATTTTTGGTAAGTTCGGAAAAATTAAGACAGACACCAATCACAACTCCAACTTTAACGACTATCTAACCCCTTCAATTCCGAAATTAATAACATATCAACTCACGTGACATTGTGACGTAACCTACTATCTCACTTTAAATTTCCATACGTTCCTTTCGCTCTATACTTGGCATGGGAGAGGATAATTAGGTGAATAAGATAGGAGTAGAAAGAATTGGAAGTAGGAGGTGAAGTGGCGGAAGGGGAGATGAGGGGTGTGGGTGGGGGGGGGGGAGTGGTTGTAGTGCAGTGTAGATAGAACGTGAGGGAAGGAGAAGGGGAAACGAAGGAGGTTTGCATCCCCCCCACTCACTGACTCGATTGGACAGATGGACAGAAAATGGGACATCATGGTTGTTTGGGTGAGGTGTTGTGTTCACGTGGTGGGCAACCATGCACTTGTTGGTCTTGCCTCTGTTGACGTCACTTTTATGGTTGGCCCAGCGTAATTTCAGGTTTGTGGTTGAGCCTACATACCATTGCTGTGGGTGCAGACTGCACCTGATAACATATATCACATTAGCAGACGTACAAGTAAGATGTTGTAGTATTTTCCACGACCGCCCATCCCATGGAGACACCAGTTCCTGTGTGTCCCTGGCATGCCTACAGGTGTCGCATTTCCTTGTACATCTAAAGAAGCCAGGGCACTCTTTGGGTCCATGCTCCAAAGTCGTCTTGGCACAGTAGGTTTGTAGATTTCACCCAGGTTTGAATACAGAGAGATGGAGGTTCCTTTTAATGATGGCAGTTCTCGATGGAGAGCTCGAGGGGTCAAATTTTGTGACCCCAGCTATCTTTTTACTCTGCTTTTTACGGGGCTGATGGAGTATTGCATCTCTTGATTTTGCGGCTCAAAAAAAATCTTGAGGTATAACCCTTTATCATGATGGCATTGTGTGTGTGGTGTGTGTGTGTGTGTGTGTGCTGTGTGTGTGTTGTGTTCGTGTGTGAGTGTGTGGGTGCGCTGCGCGCGTGCGCGAGTGTGTCCGTGTTTGCGTGCGTGTGTGGTGCGTTTGCGTGCGTGTGTGTGTGTGTGTGGTGTGTGTGTGTGCGTGTGTGAGTGTGTGTGTGTGTGTGTGGTGTTGTGTGTGTGTGTGGGTGTGGGTTTGCTGGTGGTGCATACTTGGCCTGTGTATGTGAAAGGAACAAATGGAAATGTTAGAAGTGTAAAATGGATGGGGAGCGCCAATGGTTCTTTGTGATTGATTATTGTTTCGAATGTGCAGATTCTGATGATGAGGGCTGTAAAAAAGCCGGGCAAAAAATTTGAACTAAGAACTTAACAGGGGAGGAAAACAGGGCAAGGGCAAACATGCGGATTCTTTACTTGTTATATATATATATAGATATATTATATATATATAGTATATCTATTAAGATATATATATCCAACACAAAAAATCAGCCTGTCTTACAAGCAATCATTTAAAATTGTCAGCTATTCAAAAGAGTTGAAAAAAAAGAAACAAAACTCTCGTTGAGTTATGCATTAAAACACATACACGCCGGCGCGCGGCGCACACACAACACACACACCACAACACACACACACACACACACACCACACAACACACACACACACGACACACACACAAACACACATACACACAAACCACAAATTGACATGGTTCAGATCAACATTATTCTGACATAATTGACTACTATCAATTCCTTATCAAGGCAAACCCAAGTCTCAGTTTGTCTCCCAAGTGGATTTAGCAGACACAGACTTGAGGATTTTACATCCAAACTGGACACCTTTCCTAACTGACGCCAGCAGAAAGAGAAAAAAAAAAACGAAAACAACACAAAAATCCAATGATAAGTGTAAGAAGAACGCAAAGAAACGAAATCAGTCTCAACTTTTGCTTAAGCCGCCGAACCTTCCAGGGCAAGAAAGAAAAGAAAACGTTTTATTGTGTTTGAGCAGGACGGTTGTGTTGCAGGCGCAAGTGGCTATTTTGTCAGGTCCGGCGACATAGGCACCCACTGCCCACCCGGACAACACGCAGCGGGTTCATGCGTGTCAGGAACGCTAGGGGAACGGGCGTGGACAATGTGGGCGGGGTTTGCTGGGTTAATTTTGGGCCTTTGCATGCTGTTACGAGGCGAGGAGAAATATTCAAGTCCTGGCAAGTTGGTGGGCGGCCAAGAGGCGGCGTACGGCCCGCTCGCGAATAAAGCGCAAGCGCGGTTGGGTTGTGGTCTGTGGGTGGTGCGTGGGTGGGGGGTGGGGGCGTGGGGGGGGTGGGGGGGGGGTGGGCGTGGGGGGAAGGGTGCGGGCGGGAGTCGTGTACTGACTCGTATGTGGATTGTTTCTCGGTGATGTCTGTAAATTCCATGTGTTTGATGTGCGTGATGAGGAGGGGGAGAGGATGGAGGAGAGAGGCCCGAGAAGAGAGAGAGAGGAGAGAGAGATGATGTGATGAGAGAGACGGAGAGGAGACGAGAGGAACGGGTGGAGACGGAGAGGAGAGAGAGGAGAAGAGATGGGCCAACAGCCTTTTCCCCACGTGTGATCCTGTTCCCGAGAGAGGGGGAATTTTGCAAGTCCGTAGGCTGGATGGAGGCTTATTTCTTCCTCTTTTCTTTTCGGACTTATTTTGGTGTGTTCAGGACGCAACGCACACAACACGACAACACCACACACACACACACCCACACACACGACACACTCACACAGCACAACAATCACCACACACATACCACATTCACACAAACACAACATCACACACACACTACACCCACAAACAAAAACATGAGCGCGAGCGCGCGCGCGCGCACACACCACACACACACAACACATCACACACACACACACACCACACAACAAACACACATTTTTAACCAAAACCATTTACACACACACACCACAAACACGCACGCGCACAACAAAATGACACACACAACACATGATCACACACATATCAAACACAAACCACACACACACACACACAACCGCACAAACACACACAACAACACAAACACCACACCACACCCAAAGCCAACGGCACGCACGCACGCATACGCACGACACACAAACACACAAAACAACAACACACACACATAAACACATCACATTCATACCCCCCCTTCCGGTTCTTCATAACCATTACTTATTCCTTCGCCCCCCCAACCCCACCTCAAACCCCCCCCTACACCCCTAACACACACACACAAACGAGTGAGAAGCATATCAGATGCACTATTCTCAACCCCACACATACACAGCATGCATTTAAGTCTACAACATGGTTAGGTGTTCCGAAATTAAACAATAGTTTTAAAACAACAAACAACAGCAGCAGCGCAGGCAGCAGCCTTTAGCTAGCAGCAAGCAGCAATCAACCACCACAAACCAAACACCAACAGCCAGAAACAACAACAACCATCACACAGAGAGTACAAACAGGAAGCAAAAAAACTTTCCCACAAGACTTTATGTCTTTCTTGTAATCAAAGCATGCTCTGAAGAACAATGTTGAAATGGGAGCAATCCTATTCATATCTGACTAGCCCTGTTATGCGGCCCTGCATTTTACCTGGCTCGCCGATCGCTCTCTGCCTCGCTCAATACTTAAACCCCAACTTTCTTATTTCAACATAATGTCGCCATCGCCTCGCCCTCTTTCAACAACCTACGGACTGCGACAAAACGACAGCGAATTATCTCTCATAGCTCTCTCTCTCTGCTCTCGATATAGCTCTATAGCTAAGCTCTACTCTTCTCTCTCTTCTCTCTCTCGGCGTGCGTGCATGCCGGGGGTGAAAGTGTAAGAGTGTATGCGGTTGCGTGTGTAGGTTGTGTGTTTGATGTTCGAGCGCCGCGCGCGAGGGCTAGGTGTGTGGGTGATGGGGGTGGGCGCGCAGAGCGCGAGGCGAGAGTGGTATGGGGGTGAGAG
>JADBJO010031190.1:7500-17017 GCA_016801955.1 Conus betulinus | reverse complement strand
TTTTTGATTATTTGTAAACCAAGTAATCCACGAGTGAAAAACTGATTGATGCTCATGTTCTTTTCGTTGTAGAGATGTTTATATTCCTCCTCCTACATCATCAGCTGTATTTTTCGTTTCCTGAAAGACTTGTTATTCATTTCTGTTGTCCTCTTCCCTTACTCGATTTACATTCTTTATCATGCCAGTCACTGTCTTTACTTAAATTCCCAATATTAATTCGTTTCTTCATGCAGACTCAATACAAGTGACAGTTTTTATTTAAAAATAGCATTTAGAGCTTCATTCTAGTCATGATCGATCAGATCAAAATGCATGATCAAGTGAGCGTCACGCTTCAAAATGAATGCATTGATTCTCAATAAGAATGTGTTACTTCACTATTCACACATTTTTTTTAAATTTTTTTCTAGATGTCCAACTCTTCACATTCAATTAAAATTCAAGTGGTTGTTGATTAGATTTCTTGCATTTCTGTTTTTCCCCTTTGAAACTTCTATCCTGCAAGATGAAGAAACAAGAAGAGCAATTCCGTTGATAGTTATAAATAAGCATGACACTACTTCCAGCCTGAGACACAGACGTGCAATGTCCATCAAGGTCTCTTTCAAATACACTATTCAGCATATACAAAACCAAGATAAGTTCATATGTTAAGAAACTTCTTCTGTAGCGATTTGGTTTTAGGTCAGCTGAATTTTATTGGAATATTTAGAGCGACTTTCGATATTAGTGCCAAATTCATTTTCATCTAAAATATCAGGGGGGAAATTTGCCGTTCAGCTGCTCAAATCACAGCAAATGGATCACACACACACACACATTCACAGCACACACACACACACACATTAATCTCCTCATATTCAAACATGCAGTCATTAATCTCCTCTTGTAAACCAACGTCGTAAGCAGGCTAAGCATAATAAGAAGGCCAGCCTTCAGGAGACACATACGAACACGTACACACACTCAAACACACACACACACACACACACACACACACACACACACACACACACACACACACACACACACACACACACACTGCAATGCAGAAGAAGCTCTTTCCAAAATGTTCATAATAATCTCATTCTGTGGGCTTACTGAGAAGTGACAACGAGACACTGACCAAGTGTGACGGAATTGTAAAGGACCTTTTCACTGACAAGCTCGGCCTGTCACGTGGTGTGAATTTGACAGGGTTCATGGTTAAGTTCTAAACCTGATTCCCCCATGACTGCCAGAAGCGTTTTTTTTTTTTGTTTGTTGTTTGTTTGTTTGTTTGTTTGTTTGTTTTCCCTCAATAAACAGAAGATAGAAGTGTTGAAGGCAAAGGACAAGCTCCAGGGAGTCTCGTTTTTTCATTGGTGAAGACTTTTCTAGTCATGTCAGAGAAATCAGGAAAAGGTTGACTCTACACCTAGGAAAAAAAGCACGTAGTGAACGTAAAACGAGCAAACAATGGTATTTCATCACCTCCGGAGAGACCGTAAGAAGTATTTTGTCAATTCCAGTGACACGCTTGTGGAGATGAGTTAGGACGTTGACTGCCCCAAAGACACTGTGATCTCTTTGCAGAGGAAACAAACCAGAAGAGTGCACCAGTTTCGCTGTCACAGTGTAACGAGTATGACACACATCTTGCATGTGCTAATCAGAAAATGGTAGACGAGGTTTGCTACACTAGCGATTCAGCCACTGTGATCAAACTAAACATGTGTATGTAAACACTAAGCATGTGCAGTATTGAATCTGTGTCAGTTGGCATGTAGGACGCGTTTTCATGACAGCATGTGCAACGCTTTCCCCACGTTTGCTGACAGTGATAACCCAAATTGCTTTGTTGAAAATAATAATTGGAAATCCTTTCTTTTCTTTACTGGAATGTGAACGGTTTTTTGTCTATATTACACAATACAAATTGTCTCTTGTGTTTGTTCTTTTGATTCTATATGTTTTGATGAAAAAAGGCAGACATGGTCAGAAGGGAAAAGCAATGCTATCAGCATGGGGCTGATGAGGGAATGAGATGGTGTGAAGGACAGAAGAGGAGGGAATGGATGGGGGGGGGGGGGGGGGGATGTCACGGCACTCGGCTTTATTACTAAGAGGAGGAAACCAATTCTCCCACAGCTGCAAAAGTCTCAATGTCCTTATCGTGAGCAAAGTATCCAAGAATCGAGTGCTTTTCCTTTCAAGTGCCATGGCCCTGGGCATTTGAAATGCCTTAACAAAAAGACGCTGCACCCCAAATGTTCGTATTCGCACAAAACATTGTCAATAACACTAAGGTTATGAGAACTTGAACACATAAGCCTGTCATTCATTGGGTGGGTGCTATCAGAAATGGATGGAGGTGGGTGAGGGAGCAGAGGTGAGTCCAAGGGAAAAAACGTAACGTTACTGGCATGAGTTTTGCTTGTGCGCGACACGGCACAAGCAAGGACGGGCTGATTGCAATAAATGTGGGGGGGGGGGGTGAGTGATTCTCTCTCTCTCTCTCTCTCTCTCTCTCTCTCTCTCTCTCTCTCTCTCTCTCTCTCTCTCTCTCATGAAAATTAGCTTAAACATTTCTTTTGAGAGTTGTCAGTTTGGAGATTCAAAAACTCGTTCAGGATCTAAGTTCACCTGTATATGTGAAATCGATGCAGTCAGCTGATTTCTGTTGTACCTGTTGTACTCATGCCATTTTCACCTGATAGGATGCTGCTAAACGCTAGAGTGGTAAGAGGGTCCAAGACATCATCATGGTTGAGTAAATAGGAGTGCACGTGTGCAAAGGAGGGAAAGGAAAATGCAGATATTCAAAAGGGAAAATAAGATCAGGCGAACACAATAAAAAGGAAAGAACAGCATCTTGAAGAAAGGAGGATTGTAAATGTCTTGCGTTGACCATATTACACAGTGTTGGTTCCATAGTGGCTTGATTAAGAAAAAAAAAAAAGACGTTGGACAGTCAAGAGTTCCAAGTCCTTGACTAACATTTTCTTGGGATGTGTGTATTCTAAGGTATGTGGTAATCATTCAGCTATTTTGTCCATATATGAAAAGACACTAGCGAACATAATCTTTAAAGATCAATCACTAGCTTTTTTGCCTCTAGGTATACAACACTGAAGTATGATATTTGTAAATTCTGTTCTGAACTTCCTATTCATTAGACAATACAATTAAATGTTAACAGAGCTTTGCTGCAGAACACCATTTTACTGATGGCTGTCAAGTCCATGTATTTTCCATACTGAACTGGGTCATCATCAAACAGATGGTATGATTCTTATTACTGTATAGAGTGCTAACAGGAGAAGAAAAAAAAAACACTGACAGTTATAAGGGTCGAGGTCATAAAGACATTTGTTGTAGTCTGTGAACTTCAGTAGCTTATTGCAAAGGAACATGGCTGCCTTTTTCAACAGATCAGACAAGTTTTCCCATACAATAATGTCATTGCTAACCACCAACACGACAGAGGGCAGAAGAGAATATCAAACAAAATTCATTGGAGCCCAACATACTGACCAGAACCAGTCGCACATTTGTGATAGAAATACAGTTGATGAGCAAGGTGATGACAATCACTATACCAGCAACAATTCGCGATGTTCTCTTCATCCACACAACATTGATTCGATGAGACCACAACACAGAGGCTGCTCTTTGCATGGAGAGGGTCACAAGCATCCATACTGACAAGGATGCTGTCATGTACTGTGTCACTTGCTCCACCTTACGTGGCCAGGCACCCAGAGTTTTAATTCTTGGTACATCAAATTCTCTGTCAGAGAACATCAACATTAACATATCAGAGCACATTAAAACTTGGAAGAACACACTAACACTGGATGCAGTGAGAGGACACATGATCCAAATTATCATATATTTCCAAAGATACCAAACACAAACACAGCAGGGTTACAAAGTTCATAGATTATGTTGTACGCACGTCGGTATGATCGGAACAGATTACACCATGAACTATAGTAATAACAATTGTAATCATAATCATAATCAGCACACCCCATGTTTGCATTGTCTATCACTTATGCATACTGATCGGTAAGGAGATGGGGTATGATGTTGTGTTTGCTATTACACATGCGTTTCAATTGAAAAACCTGATTAACATGCCCGACAAGTAACCATCTAAGTAAATATTGAGGCTTGTTCAATAACGAGAGTACATTTTAGAAGGACAGGTGCAGTTGCATAAATACCCTGTAATGAACTGAAGTAACTGTACCCCTGTTTTTTTTTTTTATTTCAGGATGTTTCCAAGACAGTGAGCATTTGGCCCCTGGATATCGTTTAAATCAGAAGGAGAGTAGTTAGACTTTGGGGTAGAGTTTAAAAGTGCGACTTCATCTTGATGAAAAGTAGTGTCGCATGTGAAAGAAGACAAGACAGACAGTAGCACTTGATGACGTGAGCTGTCTGCCCCGTCCACTCACGAGGAGGCTTCAGATTCTCAGCAAGCCATCAACTTATCAGAAGCAGTGAAAGGATTTACAGAGCACAGTTAAACAAACGAACAACAACAACAACAAAAAACTTGTTTTGGTGACCAGTCAGAGCCGGATGAATCATATGTATTAATGCGTGCACTTTTTTTTTCTTTTTTTTTTAATCAACTTTGAAAACTGCACCATAACAAACCACCCCACATTTGAAAAGGCTGGATATATTTATCTGAATCCAGCAACGAGGGACACATAAATAAATCCTCACAGGAGCACCAAAGACAGTATTAGCACTGTATGAAAGAGCGTCGATATCTCCATGACGCAAAGAATCAGGCTACCAGAGAGAGAGAGACAGACAGACAGACAGACAGACAGATAGACAGACACAGGCACAGAGAGAGAGACAGAGACAGACAGACAGGCAGACAGATGGACGGACAGATGGACAGACAGATAGACAAAGAGAGATTGGTTTGCTAATTGATTGAATAATAGATAGATAGATAGATAGATAGAGAGAGAGAGGTACATAGATAGATAGAGAGATAGAGAGGTACATAGATGGACCCTTTATTTCACCCTCACGCATTCCCTGCTTGCTCCATGACCGCCATTGTGTATGTGCATGCATGGGCCCGGTACCCAATAGGCTTAGCCCATATTCTTTTATGCAGAAACTCACACTAGTAGCCCCTTATTTGCCCAAATTCATACTCGACAACAGAGGCGTTATTCAGCAGAGACTGGTAAATCCCATTCCCTCGTGTACTCAGCAAGAGACTGACAAAATATTAGCAGAGATTGAACACTGAAAGTCAGCAGCGACTGACGCAATGGCCGAAGAGAGCCCTGAGTGGCAAGAGGCTATGGCAGTCGTGTTCACGGATCTACAGTCACTGGATGCAAAAATGTCTGGCCTGAAGCCATGCTGCAGAGAATGGCTGGCCACAGCCTTGCATGTGAACAAGAGCCCAACAGTGCAAGAAAGTGAACTTAGTCACCAAACAGTTCAGATTCAGATGATGGAGAAAAGTGTAACTCTGGCTCAAGGGGAACAAGTTCACACAGAAAGCACAATGGCATTGTAAGACGGGGCCAGAATAGCTCAGTTGGTAGAGCGCTGTACTCGTGATCCTGGGGTTGTGGGTTCGAATATTGGTACAGGGGGATTTTTCCCTCAGTGTTAACATTGGTTCTGACTCCATTCCCATAGAGTCCTACGAATGAGACTATAAACCGAGGTTCCATGTGTGAACGCACGCACAACATCTTGCACACACATAAAATCCCATCACCAACTTTTGGAAGAGAAGGCCAGTTTGGCCATTGGTATGGATGACACGTTACACATAGCATGCACCTCCCCAGAGATGGAGTATGGCTGCCTTAAAGGCTGGATAAAAAAACGGTCATACACACAAAACTCCACTGCATGCCTATACAGGCAGTGTCTGCAGGAGTATCAGCCTGCGTATGCCTAAAAAGAAAGAAAGAAAGAAAGAAAGGCATTGTCAGAGTCAGAATCTGAAGGGAAGGTAGTAGACGACACACTGTCAGCAGTTGGTCAGAGATTTGCTAGGGGAATAGATAAAGATTTTGATGATGGTTAGGAGACAACACCACCAGTCTCCTTCTCCTTAGCACACACATCATAAACAAACCTTTTTCAGTCTGGACTGTCAGAGGACAAACTGAAAGACAGGCTTGGTAGGTATCAAAGGTCATAAAACTGTGAAACGCTGATAGTGTCATGAATCAACACTAGAATTTGGAAAAGTCTTCCCAGCAGAGGCCAGACAAGCTGACATCAAAAGCTCACATGTGCAGAAAGCACTGAACAAAAGCAGCAATAGCCTTGACAGACAGCACACAAACAAAATGGGGGCACAATGCAATACTGACTCACAGACATGCAAGAAAATGAAAACAGCCACTGAAGAGAACACAGACAGCCTTGTTCTCTTGGGTCATGCATCACATCAGCTATCACTCAGATGCAGACAGGCCATTCGCTCACATCTGCACCTCACTATCACTGGCATTTGCAATGATTCTGCGCCGGTCACAAAATGGTTGTTTGGTGACAACTTGGCCGCTTCACTCAAAGAAATTAAAGAAATGGACAGGTCGGTCAATACTCTTGCTGTTGGGGGAAAACAAATTATAGATCTTCTACAAAGCAGCATTCAGAAGCAGCAACCCTTTTTCAGGACAGATAAACGCTGGGCAGTGGTATCAGTACAGAGGCGGCCGGACCAGTCATGCCAGTTTTAGGCACAAAGGCGCAGCCATGAGAGCTCGCTCACACGACATGGCCATCAAGAGGAATTGGCAAGCTTGGCTCCACCCACTCAGCCGGCCAGCAATGTGGTAAGCGCTTACTATCAGTCTCCCACAGCTAAAGGCAGAAATAGAAGCAGCGATGCATACGTTTGAAGGGGGTGAGCTCCAATATTTTCTTTCCATGTGGGAATCGCAACATACCAAAACATCTTACAGCTGATAAGAGGAGCCACACTGGAATTTGAAGAGAACACTCTCTTATCCCCTCACACTTATTCTAGTAGAACACAACCTGGCTTGAAACCAGGCAGGAATAAATATCATAGACAGTGAGGTGAATAAACTCAGATCAACAGGAGTTATATCCCGTTGTACACCTGTATACGGTCAACACGTGCCACCTGTGTTTACAAGGCCTAAAAAGTTGGGTCAAAGCCGCATGATTCTGAATTGAATTAAAAAAAAAAAAAAACGAATCAAGATATTACTTATCACCATTTCAAAATGGATACTTTGCATGTTGCAGTGAAGTTCGTGACACCTTTTTGGGTCATGGCTACTATCGACCTAAAGGATGCCTATTACTCCATCCCCATTGCACAAGCACATAGGAATTATCTCAGATTCAGTTGGAGAGGCCAACTCTGGGAATATAACTGCATGCGAAATGGTCTGACTCGTGCCCCTAGGAAATTAACCAAAACATTGAAACCTGTCCTAGCCAAACTGAGACAAGAAAATCATGTCTCCACCAGCTTTCTGGATGATTCTCTTCTCCTTGCAGAATCAAGTAGAATGCATAGAGAATATCCAAGCTGCAGTGCAGCTTTTTTGTTCACTCGGTTTCATGTACACCAAAAGAAATCAGCTCTTAAACAAACCCAGGTTATTCAGTATCTAAGCGTGATTATTGATTCCAGACCAATTCAGTCACTGCCACCCGAAAGGAAAGACAATCTGAAACACTGCTATGACCAGCTACTGAAAGCCAACAAACCACTTATCAGAGAACTAACCAAGGTTATTGGAACATTGGTGGCAAGTTTTTCCTGCAGTGAAATTTGGGGCCCTACATTCTCGTCTCTTAGAGGGCAACAAAAAAGCTGCATTGAGACAAACAAAGGGTCATTTTGATGGGTATACAATACTGACTCCACAATCTAAAGAAGAACGTAAGAGGTGGATAAGTAATTAGATACTGCTTACAATGACATCACACATCCAAATCTTGATGTTACTGTCGCATCAGATGTTAGTATGACAAAATGGGGGATGTGCACGTGAGACAGAGAGCTCTGGAGGATTGTGGCGACCAGCCGAAGCTTGCTTCCATATTAATTAACTTGAACTTAAGGCAGCTTATTTCGCACTGAAGTGCTTCCAGTCGGACCTTTGAAAACATGTGCGCCTGTTGATTGATAATTCCACAGCAGTAGCCTGTATTAACAACATGGGCACAAGCTACTCAGACAGCTGCAATGAGATGACACCCACTATCTGGCAGTGGGCTGTGGACTGAAATGTATAGTTGAGTGCAGACCACATCCCATGGAAAGACAATGTTGCTGTGGACGAAGAATCAGGGAAAATCAATGTGGATGCAACATGGAAACTGGACAGTACTGTGTTGTTACAGATGCAGTCATCAAGTTGCAGATATCCCTTGATTTGTTAGCTTCCAGAATAAACAAACAGCATCACGGTTATGTCTAGAGCCAACCCAGAGGCGCATGCAGTTGATGATTTCTCCTTAAATTGGGGAAAACTACAATGGCATGATTTTCCTCCTTTCTGCCTACTGCCCAGTGTTTTACAGAAGATACAGCAGGAGAGCGCAACAGGCCTGCTCATTCTTCCCTTGTGGCCCACACAGGTCTGGTGGCCAGTCGTACACACAACGCTGGCCCAAGAACCAGTCTGTCTACCCTCCACACCTGCCCTGCTCATGCTGCCCAGCCACCTGGGTCTCACTCACTGCCTGCTGTCAAAGCTACAACTTCTGGCATGCAGTGTATCAGGAGCACACGTTTGAACAGGGAAATTTTTTCCCTCATGCAGTAGATCTTCCCATGAGCTCCTAGAGGCTCACCACCAAAAACGTCATACAATACATACATTAGTAGTGGATAAAAAATATGCCTAAAAAAAACGGCATGGCAGTGAGATCACCCACACCACCACAGGTTGCAATTTTTTTAAGCTTCCATGTTTTCAGTGGGGGCAAGCTATAGTGCTATAAATTCTGCAAGAGGTGCATTATTTTTTTTATGCCATCAGTGCAAGGAGTATCTGTAGGTAATTTACCAGAAATGTGCAGACTTGTCAAAGGTATTTTTTGAGGACAGACCTGCACTGCCAAGGTACAGACACACCTGGGATGTTAATCCAGTGTTGGATTACATACAGATGTACACACACACACACACACACACACACAAACACACACACACACACACACACACACACACACACACACTATTTATCTATTTCTTTATTTATATTGATTGTGCATTGCTACCGGTATATTCGTGAAATACTTTTAGTACATTGCCATGCCTTTTGTTTTTCAAATAAAATTTTACTTAGACACCCAATTGTAATGTTTGCCAATTTGCCAATATGCATTGCTTGTGACAGCCAAATACACGTAGTCTACCATTAATATATTTATGAACATTCATCGACGACTTTTTTTTTCCTCCAGGTACCTGGCCACTCTAGTGCAAATTCATTACTTAATTTTACAGTCACGATTTTGGTTTGCGCGTGCTCAG
>JADBJO010031190.1:0-2500 GCA_016801955.1 Conus betulinus | reverse complement strand
GTGTCAAAGTTCACTGCCTGACTGACCCCCCCCCCCCCCCCCCCCCCCCCCCCCCCCCCACACACACACACACACACACACATACACACTTTTTCCTGTGCCACTGAAATGCCAGTTTGTGTTGTTGTGTCTTGTTTATCTGGTACATCTTGTTTGCAATATCCACGTCCAGTGGTAAAAATAACGGTTCAGTTCCAAACATGCCTACCGTTATATTACCAGTCAAGATACTGTTCGTGTGTAAACAGATAACGCTGATTACTCTACTTCAGCTGGTAACTATGCTACTAAGATACAATTCAAATGCTCACGTGCGTCAGTAACTAGTATTCCTGCAAGGCTGGTGTTGTGTCTGTCGTTATTGTCGTTTAGTCATGGTCCATCTCCCTTTTCCTCGATCCACGACTGGTCTAATACGACACACTACTAGTGGAAGCTGGCACCCACCATACATAAGCCTGCTTCTCCACCCACTGCTACTGCTTCTTATGGCATATTACGCCTCGTTGACTTCACAATACAACGGCCATGGCTATTGCTACTGATCTTCTACAATTACGGCGCAAATGCAGCTGGATCAAGTGTTACAGTCCTGAATATTGTTTGCTTCTGTACATATTGTCCCATTACACAGCTTATATTTGAGAGTCAAGCGCTGGCAACGCTCTAGCTGGTAATGCATTGCTTCCGTGCAAGTCATTCTTTCTCTTATTTCACAGCAATATATATCTCATCCATGCCAGTCGATTGTGAATTTTACGAGACTACCTACTATAATCCCATTACTTAGCATTGCATATGAGAGTTAAGCGCAGGCGAATTCCCTGCTATTAATACGTCAGGTCCATTGTCAATGTACAGATGATTTCCTTTGTGCCAATTACTGCCATTCACTCTCCTCATCCCCCCCCCCACCCCCACCCCCATTGTCAAGAAAGACCATCAATCATAATATTTGTGAAGTATTTTGGTTTTATACACTGTTTCGTTTATGTTTCGATTATGAAATGTCTTTTTGGTATTTCAGGAACTGCTAATGAATCAACTGACTCTATTTTTTTTCTTTTTTCACCTGCCATATCATGTTAAATAGCATGGTAACTTATGCGGTAAATGTCTTGTTTCAGAGCGACTGAGCATTTGTCTTTATGATCATGTAATTTCTTGACTCAGTATCACGTGACTTCTTATATTCAATAGACCAACTCACAACTTTATCTTTTCTAATTTTTTTTCTTTTTTTCTTTTTTTCTCCTGTCCGATTATCTGTTTAACGAGGGTGCACACTCATACAAAAAGGGTTCTGCACAACACACGCATTTGAATATTGTTGGAGCTGCTTTCAGTCTCTTGAGCGGTACTTTTTTTTTCTTTTCTTTTTTTTTATGAGCGTCAAATAACACATCGAATCTCATTCTGTGTACCCAGCTCAAGTGATCATTCTTGTGTATATGTGTATTCATCCTGTCTGTGTCGTATTAAGGATCCCTACGTTTTGTAGACGTAATGACATGTCTGCATGTTTGTTGTGTGTCATCTATTTGCCATTCATCTGATCATGCATGAGTTTGTTTCTGTTACCACACACAATATCCATCTCATTGTCCATGGTCATGGTCATTGTTTTCATGTTTATCATTGTTCCATTTCCATTCGTCACTGCAGGTGTTGTCTAACATATTCACTGTAGTCTTTTGTTAAGCAATTTACTGCGTTGTTCTTACTGGCTGTTAGCCGTGTTCCAATTCATCAATGATGCTGCTGTATGTAGAGCACACGTAAACACGTTGTTTCAATAGAAAGAAAGTGTTTATTCAAAGATAATTTGTATCACATGCAGTCTATGATTGTTTAAAAGGCCACTTTGAGTTTGATTTTGGTAAACATGTTCCTCATTTAACAACGAAATTTCATTTACAGTCACTACCTTCTCCGTAGCCCCCAATCCTTCCTCCCCTAATTTTCATTATTTTTTTTTCGGTTTTCTTTGAATACTCTATTTTAACGGCAGACTGATCAAATCCATTTTAGTGTGTTTTTGTGTGGTTTTGGTGTATGGTGACTTTAAAGAGAAATCAAATTCATCAACCCAAGGACGACTTTAGAAAGAACCAAAAACTCTTTGATTGATATATTAACAAACAAAATGTCAAAGTGTAATAAAAGACATCGCCTCAGATAACCACGCATGGTCTGCGGTGCATTACCTACTCTGTCATGAAGATTTGTATTCTTGTTGTAATGAAGTGGATATCAGTTATCCCAAGGCCATGAACTTCCATCGCTTTAACTTGCTGGCAGTATATGGTTGAGATATGTATGGGTTTGCAAGCCAAAGAGTCCCCTGCCAGTGCCATTAGAAATGCCACTTGAAATATTTCACTATATATCTCCGGTTTTCACGCACTGCCGTTCTGCGGTTTTTTGAAGATGCTTACTGGCCTGTGTTCGTTTAGTCATGTTGAAGTGTCATATTATGAATTACTTCTAAACTTGCATG
>JADBJO010031189.1:15000-17019 GCA_016801955.1 Conus betulinus | reverse complement strand
AGTTAGATCACCCGGAAAACAGACGTTACAGAGTTAGATCACCCGGAACAGACGTTACAGAGTTAGATCACCCGGAACAGACGTTACCGTTACAGAGTTAGATCAACCCGGAACAGATGTTCTTACAGAGTTAAATCACCCGGAGACGTTAGAGTTAGATCACCCGGA
The DNA here is from genome assembly GCA_016801955.1 of Conus betulinus. Lineage (NCBI taxonomy): Eukaryota > Metazoa > Mollusca > Gastropoda > Neogastropoda > Conidae > Conus > Conus betulinus. The sequence continues at coordinate 16,851 of JADBJO010031189.1, read as the reverse complement.
AAGAGACTTTACAGAGTTAGATCACCCGGAAAGAGACGTTACAGAGTTAGATCACCCCGGAACAGATGTTGCCGGGTTAGATCACCGAACCCAGATATTACAGAGTTAAATCAACCGGAACAGTTGTTTACAGAGTTAGATTACCCAGAACAGACGTTACAGAGTTAGATCACCCGGAACATAGACACGTTACAGAGTTTAGATCACCCGGAACAGATGTTGCCGGGTTAGATCACCCGAACCAGATAACAGAGTTAAATCAAATTTGAGAAACAGTTGTTACAGAGTTAGATTACCCGGACAGACGTTACAGAGTTATTTATCACCATTAAACAGATGTTACAGAGTGAGATCACCCCGGACATTTGGATTACAGAGTTAGATCACCGGAACAGACGTACAGAGTTAGATCACCCGGAAGAGATGCTACTGAATCACAGCATTTTAGTTTAGGGTGAACGAGATGCTGAGAAAGGGGAAGAGGACGGATTGAGGACTAACTTGGTTGATTAATTGATTGATTGTTATACTCAAGGACGAAGATCGTAGGCTGAGGCTATGCTTACAATCTGTTTTTTTGTCCTCCACACATCATTTCCATGCGTGTCATTCATACTGACAATTCAACATAAGAACACTGTGAGTGTAATTCTAAATCAGAGAAATAGACTCTTTGTTAATGCAAAGACGAAGTGTTGAAGAGGCAAAAAGGGGGAACATAAACTAAGAAAGCGAGGTGGGGGGGGGGGGGGGGGGGGGAGCAAAGAACGAGAGAGGGGCATAATTTTATGATTGGGATGGGTGTTCAGAAGGGTGCACTTAGGTATACGTCTAATAAAAGAGTTTACCACTGGAGGTTTATGATTTTTTAGATAAAAATCGAACTGTTGGCACCTTAGATATTTGTAAAGATGTTTCTTAAACTGTTGACGTGAATGCGTATTTCATGAATGTGTGAGCATCGAGTTTGAAATATACTAGTTTTACACCTCAGGCGTTCTCTCCTACCGAGATTTTCTTTTGTTTATGTATTACTTCGACTCATTTGGAGTGATGGATTGTCAGTGAATGAATCTGTTATAAATTTTTCGCCTGATATGGATAGCGGTAAATCATCAATCGAGACACAAGACTAAAAGGGGGCGTAAAACTAAAACCTTGTGGGACTCATGTCTGACAAAGATGGGCAGTTTCGCCATAACAACACTCATACAGAATCCTGTCGTTCATGTATGATTGGACTAATGACCCCATAGAAAATTATTCCAGTAGATGAATAGTTTCCTCTCAAAAGAATGGAATGATCAAAGCCTTTCTAAAATCAACAACAACACCAACAAACACAACACACAACAACAACGACAACAACAACAACAACAAACACAACAACAACAACAACAAAAACTCCTGTCATTCGTAATTAGCTCATAGTTGAAAGCTGTGAATCGCACATTTGTGATAAATCTGTGTAGTATGAGAAGTAGATCAGAATCCAGATTGGAATGGATGAAAGAGTTCTTCGTTCCTTTCGTTTTCTCTCCGTGAATTGAGATACGTGTTCATGCATTGTCTTTGGAGGTGTCTAGACAGAACTGATAGTCAGGATATGGTCCTGAAGGATTTGATGACTCGTTCCATTTTGGAAGGGTGATCTCATTGGCATTTTCGAACGCTTAAGGAAAGGCGTCAATTTCAAAGGATGAACTCTATAGGCATGTAAGAGGCTCAACAATGTAAGTCAGTGCGAGTGTGAGTAGGAAATGTAAGGGGAAAGAAGAAACAAGGAGTGGGAAAGTTGAGTGGGGGGGTTGGGGGGGGGGGGGGCGGAGTGGGGTTGGGGGTGGTGTGAGA
>JADBJO010031189.1:0-10000 GCA_016801955.1 Conus betulinus | reverse complement strand
CCTGGTGGAGGATGATGAAACAGCTCTGCACATGTCCTGTCTGCCCAAGTCTGCCTTCATCACCTCGCCTGACCACACCCTCTCCAACTTCCCCATGAAAGCAGGTAATGTGCCTACACACCTGCCCCACCGCTACTGACCTTTCAAGATTCTTTAACCCTGTCATGCTTGTCTCAACACCGACATTTGAAGGTGACCTCACTCTTCCACACCAGCCCTAACCAGCAATGATCCTGTAAGATTTCCTGTCTCCTCTACCACTGTACAACACTGATCCTGTAAAGATTTCCTGCCTCCTCTACCACTGTACAACACTGATCCTGTAAAATTTCCTGTCTCCTCTACAACTATACCAACACTGATCCTGTAAGATTTCCTGTCTCCTCTACCACTGTACAACACTGATCCTGTAAAATTTCCTGTCTCCTCTACAAACTGCACCAACACTGATCCTGTAAGATTTCCTGTCTCCTCTACCACTGTACAAACTGATCCTGTAAAATTTCCTGTCTCCTCTACAACTATACCAACACTGATCCTGTAAGATTACCTGTCTCCTCTACACTGTACCAAAACAAGTCCTGCACGATTTCCTAATCCTTCCACATCTGTCCCAAAATTGATCTTTCAAGATTTCACGTCCCTGCCACACCTGTGCAAAAACCGATCCGGTGAGTTTTCCTGTATTTCTGTCCCTTCCCTAGCCGCCCCAACACTGATCCGGTAAGATCTTTTTAACCCTTCCACAGCTGTCCCAGCACTGTTTCTTGAAAATCCCCTAACCTTTCCACACCTCTCCCAACACAGATCATTAAAGATGACCTAATCCTTTCACACCTGCTGGAACACTAACGTTTGAATATTGCCTGTCCCCTCCAGACGTGTCCCAACGCTGACCCGCGAAGACTGCGTAACTCTTCCCCACATGCCTCAACAAAGACTTGTAGATTTTCCTAACTCTTCCAGACACTGAGCCGTGAAGATTTTCGGACCTTTCCGCACCTGTCCCAACGCTAACCCCAGGTGGATGATCTAATCCTGCCACACCAGTTCCAGCACTCACCCTTGAATATTCCCAGTCCCTTCCACACTTGTCTGAGCACTGACCCTAGAAGATTCCCTCTGTCTTTCTCATCTATCTCAATACTGACCAAAGAATTTTCCCCCGTCTCTCCTACACAATTGTCCTGACAGTGACCCTTCAAGAGTCCCTATCTCTTTCACACCTGTCTCACCACTGACCCTTAAAAGTTCCCTGACACTTTTGCACTTGTCTCCAACATCGACTCCTGAGGATCCTTTAACCCTCCCATAACTATCCCGGCACAAACCCTGGACGGTTCTGCATCCCACCCACACTTATCTAAACACCTAGAATTCCTTAAAACTTAAAATTCTTAAAACTGCGCCCGTATTTGGTTCGATTACACTTACGTTTACCATTCCATCCATCAAGGGTAATATAGGACGGAGAAAGCCGTCCTACACTTTACGTCCCAAGCAACAGTACGTTGATTTTGGTATCAAGATTTCCAAGCTTTGTTTTCGCTGTGAGCTTGCAGCTCTGTTTTAATCGTCTGGGGTTACTTGCAGCCCTGATTTAAACTGACGCTTGCGTAATAAAGGGAAAACAAGGTCTTGCTCGTGTGATTCCTTCCTGAGTCGGGGTTTGTGGCTTGCCCACCTGTATCAAACAAACCCCGTGATCAGTTTCACAAGGCAGCTTGACAGCTTTGCCTTCTGATTTCCTTCTTCGTTTGTTAATTTCATTGGCTCTGATCTAATCTACACGATTAGCTGGGCTATAAACAATGTGGAGTTCTTGACTAGGTCGTCCTATAAATGAACATTGATGTGTTCTACACCCGCGCGCGCAGGGATGTCTTTTCCAGGGTCGTCCTATTGATGTGAACGGTGACCCGTTTTCAGAACAGGTGTACAGGTATGATCTTTACAAGGTGGTCCAATCGGTGGACATTGACCTGTATGTTTACGGTCATTGACCTGCTTGGGTACGTATGTGCAGAGATATGCTTCACTAGTCATTCTGTTGACACACGTTGGTCTGCTATAGTACAGGTGTACATGGATGCCTTTCGCCAGGTCACCGAGCGTTGACCTGTTTCCGAATCGATGCAAAGAGACCGTCTTCAATAGATTTTTCTATTGATGATCGTTGATCTGTTTCCTAAAGTTGGGGATGGGATTTTACGTGTGTGCAAGATGTTATGCGTGCTTTCACACACTGAACCTCGGTTTATAGTCTCATTCGAAGGACTGCATGGGAAATGGAGTCAGAAGTAATGTTATATCCGAGGGAAAAATCCCCCTGTACCGAAACGGCCCGGCGGAAATTCGAACCCGCAACCCTTGGATTACGAGTCCGGCGCTCTACCAAGAAGGCCAGTTTGACCGTTGGTATGGCTGCTGACACGTTACACATAGCATGCACCTTCCCCGAAGATGGTGTACGGCTGCATTGATGGCGGGATATAAAAAAAACAAACACACAAAACTCCACTCCCTTTGTTGTTGTAGATGGGATTAATCCTTGCCTGTCCGTATAGGGAGCGTCGGCAGGAGTATCAGCCTGCGTACGCAGAAGAGGAAAAAGAAGAAGTTGATCTTTTCCACACCTGGTGTTCAGGATGTCCCTCCACAACGTCACACCGTAGATACTGTTGACCCTGACCTGTTTTCATGCCTGGTGTATCAAAATATAAAATCACCGTGTCATCCTTCTGATGAAGACAGGCCTGCACCACAGCAGCTTCAACAAGGACAACCCTTCACCTGCTCAATTCATCGATCAGCTGTCAAGCCTTTTTTTTTCGTTTTAAAAAGAAGAACGTCTTGAAGCTGAACTGTCTCCTTATTCCTGCCGTTGGGGTGTTGCAGACTGGGTGTACAGGAATCGCCACTCAACTGGCCATCACCTTTCACCTCAAGGTTCCAGAGGTGGGGACAGCAAAGTGACGTCATGGCTGGAGGCGGTGCAGTTTCTACCTTGCTCACAACGCTTCTGTGGACTACCCGCAGATTTCAGCTTACCTGGAGGTTGGGTTTTTATACACACCCACACACACACACACACACACACACACACACACACACACACACACACACACCACATACACACACACACACACACACCACACACCACATATGCGAGCGCGCACAACACACATGTGCGCGCGCGCACACACACACAAACACACACACACACACACACACGACACACACACACACACACACACACACACACACACAAACACACACCACATACACACACAACACAAATAGAGATAGATAGATAATGGTGTTGGCATGTGTGTGTGGCGCGCGGCGCGTAGCACGTGCTGTGGTGTGTGTGTGTGTGTGTGTTTATGTGTGTGTTTGTGGTGTGTGTTGTGTGTGTGAGTCTCTCCTCTGTGTGTGTGTGTGTGTGTGTGTGTGTGTGGTGTGTGTGTGTGTTGTGTGTTGTGTGATGTGTTTGTTGTCAGTGCTGATTATGTGAGTCTGTGTGTGTTTGTATGTCCGTGTGTGTGGTGTCTGTTGGTGTGTTGTGCGGATGTGTGTGTGGAGGAGTTTATCCTTGTGGTGCTTCATATTGGGGTGTGGTTTTGTAGTTGTGTGTCTGTGTGGTGGAATGTTGTGTGTGTCTCGTGTTTTGATGTGTGTGTGTGTGTGTGTATGTGTTTGTGTGTGTTTGTGTGTGTGTGTTTGTTTATGTGTGTGTGATTGGTGTGTGTGTTTGTGTGTGTGTTGAGAGAGAGCCGAGAGACAGGACAGAGAGAGAGAGAGAGAGTAGAAGTTTGTGTGTGGGTGAGTTGTGCGTATGTGTAAGTGTGCTTTCTTATGTTTGATGATGGTTCTTCTGATTATTTACTGTTAGAAGAGAGGGAGTACAAGAAGATGAGAGAGTGAGAGAAGTGAGATGCTTACCTCGTACCCGTGCTCAACCTGCACGTCCCTGCCACTTTGGATTATGCCGCTCCCCCCCCAAACCCACCTTATAGGCATGCTCTACTCTCATTTTTTTCTCTTCTATTTATCCCCTCCGCGCACTTTGATTTCAATGCTCATTTTCTCACTGACCTTCCTTCCAGAACTTTCTTCTTCCTTTACTAGTTCATCATGGTGTCAGCTTCACTTCACTTGCCAATCAGCAACAGTTTGCTTGGGTCGGTCGTCGCAGTGACATGGGTTTGGTATCCATGCTTGTTAAGCAAATATACCCGGAACATTCACTTGGGACATGCGGCGCATGCACGCTCCATCGAAACACATCACAAAACAAGTGCGCCAGTGGCGTTGGCGACGGTGCGCGTCTCCTCGCGCACCACACACTCTTAGCGCGCGCACACACACACACACACACACAAACCGCACACACACAGCACGCACGCACGCACGCACACCAACGCACGCACGCACACATACACATCCACACACACAGAACACCACACACCACACCCTCCACCACACAACACACACCACACACACCAACACACCAGGCACACACACATACACACCCGCGACCACACAACGCACACACACTCTCTCTCTCTCTTCTCATCTCACTCGCTCTCGCTTCCTCTCACACCCCTCCTCTCTCTCTCTTGCCTCCTCTCTCTCCCTCGGCTGTACTCTCCTTCTCAAGACTCTCAATCTCTCCTCCATTTCAATCTCTCTCTCTCTCTTACCACCGACGGATCTCTCACCTCCCTCTGTTCTCAGGCGCCGTGACAATCTGACCAATGTCTTTTATTTCAAACATTCCCGCTTTATGTCCAGAAGCTCTTTTAAATACGGCACCGGGACGGAATACACACTGACAATTGGTTATGTTGGCCAGTACGAATGCCGTAACAATGACTGACCATCAGACCTTGTTTGTTGGTTTGTCTGTTTGTTTGTTTTTATTGGAGTTTTGTTTGCCCCCGACCCCCGTTGCGCCCCGACCGATATTTATTAAAAAGATATCTGATCCCCCGCCCGATCATCCCTCTTCCCTAGGATGAGTCCTCCCGTGTTTTGCGCTGATAGTTACCTCTACTTGTCTTGACCATGGGAGTTAGAGCGGACTATCGTCTTTTGTTAGAAATTCCTTATCTCCAGCCCATAACAGAAGTTTTGAAAAAATCAAATGATGGATATCTCTCCTTGTTTGTTTGGTTGTTGGTTTCAGTCTGTTTGTTTCCTCATCTGTCTGTTTGTTTGCCTAGTTTCTTCTTTGTTTGTGTTAGAGACCGAATTTTTAAATGAATGTATAAACAACGACGATCATCTCTCTTCCCTCGGAGGAAGTCAAATGGATTTTGCGCTGATAGTTACCTCTCTTGTTTCACCATGGGAGTTAGAGGTACCTTTCTTCTTTGTAGTTCCTATTCGTGTTTTCCCAGGTCTCTTCAGATATCCTGAAAATAAAAAGAAGTTTCAGACCTGATCTACTTCTCTCATTTGGAGTGATAGTGGCCTCTCCCTTTCCTCCTCTCTCTTCCCTTCTCCTTTACACACATCTCTCTCTCCTCTCATCTCTCGTCCTCCTCTCGCTCTCTCCCTCGCTCAAACTCCTCTCTCTCTCTCTCTCTCTCTCTCTCTCTCTCTCTCTCCTCTCTCTCAAGGTTTTTGAGACCAAGATTCAACTAATCTTTATGTATGCTGCCGGAATATGGGGATTACACAGATTTGAACATTTAGAAAAAGTACACATGCTGGCATGCAAAAGATTTCTGGGTGTTCCAGGCATTACGCCAAACGAAGTAGTAGTACGGGAATGTGTGTCGATATCCATTATACATTAATTCCTACGTTGCTTGTTTAGGTTACTGGTTTAGACTTTTACAGATAAAAGCTGAAAGGTTACCTCAGAAAGTATGTTTGATGCTGTTGGAATTAGACAGATCTGGAAAACAGTGCTGGGTCTCAAAGATAAGAGAAAATCTTGTGTTCAAGAGGTTTTAATTTTGTTTGGTTACAACAAGGTGTTATGTTCCTAAATGTGTTTAAACAAAGGTTTATTGATATGTTCATACAAGAATGACTGGCACCATACGATGACCATGAGAGATACAAATGTTATAGTAATTTTAAGTCTGTTTTTGAAAAGGAAAGACATTTTTTTGGATAAGAATACGTACTGTTTTCTGCATTGCCATTACACGAACCAGGGTTAAATTTGCTTCCACTGAACAACAACTTGCATCGCTATAGTAAAACAGAAAAGGACAAAGCTTGCGCATTTTGCCGTGATCAGATAGAGAATGAGTAATTTTTTTTTTTATTTCAATGCTCCCTCTATCAAGACCTTAGGAATAAATCTTTCAAAGAATTCGCCAGTTGTTCCCCTTCATTTGCTTCTTAAGGCAACCACTGCTTCACACAGACATAGCCTGGCAAGATATATTTTTCGTGCGATAAACAGAAAGATCATGTCAATTCTTTGTTGGTAAATTACTGTGGATAATCACCACCACCTTGGTTTTCCTTTGAAATGTTTGACTTCATTTGCATTGTAATTTCAGTTACTCTAAACGTATCTGAATAATGTATAATCTTTTTACACGCAGTTTTGGGGGTTCAATACTCTAATGCATTTTTGTTCTGTCTGTTGGAACAACATACATTATGTTAACTCCTCCCCGTTCCTAGCTACTCTCCCTCCCCCTTTCCTTTGTACCTTGTGTTGTGTGGCCCAAGGCCGATGTACATTAACGCTTTCTGAGTCCCCCCTCCCTCTCTCTCTCTCTCCTCTCTCTCTCTCTCTTTCTCTTATCTGTTAATGAGTACATAGGTGAGAGCCAGCGAGCGCGCAAACCACACATACACGCGCTGCGCGCGCGCGCAGACACACACACACACCACACACCACACACGGACGCGGTGCACACACACACACACACACACAATCACACACACACACCACACACACACACACGCTCGCACGCACACACACCACACACACACACACAAACACCACACACACCACACACACACACACACACACACACACACACACACACACACACGCACCACACACACACGCATACACGCACACAAACACACACACACACACACACACACACACACACACACCACACACCCAGCACACACACACACACACACACACACCACACCACGCACAGAGAGAGAGAGAGACGAGAGAGAGAGAGAGAGAGAGAATGAAGAGAGGGAGAGAATGTAGAGGGGGAGGCATGAGGCAGAGGATAGACACAAAGAGAGTTAGGGGTGTATAGCGGGTGGGGGGGAGGGGGGTTTTAGACGGGGGGGGGTAGAAACAATTGGTAGAGAGAAGAAACAGAGACAAGAACAATCAGAGAAAGACTGAAAACAAGGAGGGGCAACAGAGAAATGCTGAAGGTGGGGGGGGGGGCGGGGGGGGGGAGGGGGGAAGGGGGGAAACGGGGGAGAAGTCTTAAAGTGGGCACGAGGGCAAGGGAAAACTGGGGGGAAGGAAAGGGAGGAGGAAGGAGAGAGAGTTGTGGCGGGAGACAGTTGGTTTGGGAGGGAGGGGGGGAGAGAGAGGGAAAGGCTGGTGGGGGGAATGGGATTTAAATGGTGATTAATTGGCAACTACTGACTTCGTCTTCCAACGCAATAAGTCACTAGTTGATGGCAAAATTCTTTCGTCCATGACTCAAAGGGACATACATCTTTTGAGCACTGAGCAGGCACTTTGTTCGTGGTAAACTAGGCAAGATGGGTGTACCAGCCCCATACTCTCTCTCTCTCTTCTCTCTCTCTCTCTCTCTCTCTCTCTCTCTCTCTCTCCTCTCTCTCTCTCTCTCTCTCCTCTCCCCCCCCCCCCCCCCCCCCCCCCCCTTCTTCTTCTTCTTCTCTTCTTTCTTCTTCTTCTTCTTGTTTTAATCCAAAATTCGAGGTCTGTTTCTTCGGTAAGCAATTATACTAATCATTGACAAGCCTGTAAAGAAACATATGTCTGTCTTAAAAACTGGTCACAAGACATGTGAAAAAGCTGCTGAGTAAAAAATCCAGTATATCAAATTTAATGGGCAAGTATCATTAATAGATACCGCATGAATGTAAGATTTAAGACTCAAACAAATAAACAAACAAAACTGCACTTATTTATCGGTCCCCGAAGAAACTGTGGAAACACTTCTTTTTTTTGTCTATCAGAGTGCAAAGCACTTTTAAAGCTGAGATATTAATGTATCCCAAAGCTCACTATTGCAACTCTTATGAAAACCGCTGACCATAAAGCAGTCCAGTGATTATAAGAGACTTTCTTCAACTCCAGAGTTTGCTCTACAACATTTGACTTGCTGATCGTCATGTGTCATGTAGATCTTTGCGGAGCAGCCACGGAGCATGAGACTTTTTTTTTCTTAATTGATGTGCATTGGTGAGGATAAGGATGATGAAAAAAGACGCTGTGGAATTTTATTCAGCAGCACTAATTCAAAACCTGATTCATTTGAGTCTTGCAGATTTTGAATAACGCTGATATAGTCTGTTCAAGCCTTTAGTACTTGTCTTTTGTACCCGTAAATGAAATACTGAAGCTAGGGTTCTCTTTTTTTTTTCAGAATTCACGCAGGGGCTATCAGCACAGTCGGAAAAGTGTGTACAATTGTTGTTTCAAAAATCATAAACCAACACAGCGTGACAAACCGATTCTTCAAGAGCACTCTATGATTTTAACAACATACATGTTATCGCAAAAAAGGAAGAAACAACAAACAAATGAAATGAATGAACAAAACGAACAAATATAATGTACTGGGCTGTCTCTCAAAATCAAGAGACACTGCGTTTAAAAGCACCCGAGATACAAATCCGTTCATTGCATATTGCATGCACACACACACACACACACCACACAACACACACACACACACACACACACACACACACAACACACACACACACACACACGCTCGCACACACACACCACACACACACACACACACACACACACACACACACACACACACACACACAGACGCACGCACGCACGCACGCAACACACACACACACACACACACACACACACACACACACATGGCTTTCTCTCTCTCTCTCTCTCTCTCTCTCTCTCTCTCTCTCTCTTTCACACACACACACACACACACACACACACAACACACACACACACACACACACACACACAGAGGAGAGAGAGAGAGAGAGAGAGATTCAAAGTTAATAGCATGGCGACGTTCGGAAAAGATAAAAACAAAGAAAGAAAACAACACAAAGATAGAAAAACAAAGAACAGCCAACAGCCAAGAGCTGAATGACTGTTGATTGGAGTAACAGTTCTGGCCTGTTCCAGCTGACTAACGGCGCATAACAACTCGTCCCGTTGGCTGTTCTCAGTTGTGTTTGATTGTGTTCGTTTTCGTTGCGAAACGTTGCACGCTTCAGCACTGATTCGAATGTAGATTAAGGTTCAACTTATGATTGCCGTTTCCATCAAAAACGGCTAAACAAACGCCAAGTGTGCATCTCTCTCTCTCTCTCTCTCTCTCTCTCTCTCTCTCTCTCTCTCCTCTCTCTCTCTGCTCTCATCTCTCTCTCTCTCTCAAGTTGCTTACAGGTTTAACTATAACAGCCATCTTAGGCGACATTGGAGACGTGGATAATGATCATAATGGTAAATTTGTACAATGCTTTTTTAATTTTCTCGTGCAAGAATGACAATTTAAACGCACATCATTCGCATAAATGCATACATCGTAAGTTAAAAACAAACAGTCAGTGTCTCACTTAAACTATGGGGGAGATGGAGGGTGGGAGGGGGGGGGGTGGACGACAAACAAGTGGGTAGGGGAAGCGGGGAGACCAACACAGGAAGAAGAAAGCACGTTTAGAGGTTAAGCTTTTAAAAGACTTGTGCTGTTGTGTTTTGACCAAGAAGAGGAGAAGACGAAGAGTGTCGTCGGGTATAATAGGCCGGAAAGCGCGGGCGCGACTGACGATTGAATGTGTTACATATGTGAATTCTGCAGAA